>CM053028.1:589271322-589388822 GCA_028564925.1 Lithobates sylvaticus
TGTGTAAAGATTGGAATTATGTGAAAAACATTTTCCAAACTCAGGACAGGAATACGGCTTCTCTCCTGTGTGAGATATTTTATGTTCATTAAGATGGCATTTAAAACTAAAACACTTCCCGCACTCGGTACAGGAAAACCTCCTATCAGTTGGAAGGACGGCACCGTCCCTCACAGTCTGAGGTTCCTCAGGATAAGAGGAATACGATGGTCCATCTACACTGTGTGGTGCCGGATGGACATTTGAGGTAGTCGGGTTTTCTCCTGGACTATACTGTGTGATGTCCTCATCTTCTACTTTACAGTCTGGAGACAAAGTGAGACAATCCTCTGAGGTTTTCCTCATCTCCCGTCCATCTACTAAAATAGAAATAAAAAGATTATTACTAGACATGAGCAGATTGGTTCCCCTAAATCAGGACCCACATCAGGCAGCTTTGTCTCTGAGGATCTTACAATTCCACCCTCAAGGTAACTAGTAAATGGGTCCTCTGATCTCCTACCAGTTCATTTCTTTATTCATGGTCCTTAGTCAGAGAGTGAGGAAACAACGAGAACTGTCTTTTATAGGAGTGATGAGGGGATTATAGGACGAGTGTCCCCTCCCCCTCTATCACTTATGGCCATCTTCCCAACACAAGAAGTCCTGCACTTCCTTATTTAGTCCATGATTTAGTCATGAATAACAGCGGGGCTGAGCCCCACCAGAGGTCAGAGAGTGAGAATGAGGGGAGAACAACCAAGATGAAGACTGGACTGATCCTGAAGACCTCCTTCATTGGGTTATTAACTCCTCCCTCAATTTCTGTTTAACCACTTCAGCCCCCCGGAAGGGTATGCCCCCTTAATGACCAGGCCATTTTACTGCGATACGGCACTGCGTTGCTTTAACCGACAATTGCTCGGTCGTGCAACGTTGTACCCAAACAAAATTGACGTCCTTTTTTTTTTCCCACAAATAGAGTTTTCTTTTGGTGGTATTTGATCACCTCTGTGGTTTTAATTTTTTGCGCTATACACAAAAAAGAGCGCTAATTTAAAAAATATATATTTTTTTTACTTTTTGCTATAATAAATGGAATGGTTTAGATCAAAGCATATTCCCTGTGTTGAAATGGTCCAATCAAAATACAGACCTAAATACTATTGAGAATCTGTGGCAAGACTTGAAAAAATTGCTGTTCACAGACGCTCTCCATCCAAGCTGACAGAGCTTGAGCTATTTTGAAAAGACGAATGAGCAAAAATGTCCCTCTCTAGATGTGCAAAGCTGGTAGAGACATCCCCAAAAATACTTGCAGCTGTAATTGCAGTAAAAAGGTGGTTCTACAAAGTATTGACTCAGGGGGTCTGAATACAAATGCACCCCACACTTTTTACATATTTATTTGTATAATTTATCATTTTCCTTCCCCTTCACAATTATGTGCTACTTTGTGTTAGTCACATAAAATTCCAATAAAACACATTTATGTTTTTGGTTGTAACATGAAAAAAATGTGGAAAATTGCAAGGGGTATGAATACTTTTTCAAGGCACTGTAAATCGTAAGAGTGCTCAATATAACATTTGCAATCCTGGATGGCTAATATAAAAGTTCCATAAACCAAAAAATACACGTATATCATACTAACTTTTAATAAAGTGCTTAATTGTGCAAAAAGTGTCCATAAAAACTAGATTATGCTCCATAAAAAAATGTATATATAAAGGATCCACTGATGTAAACCAAAAAAGTCACAGTTCAAAAAGTATAATAACTTCCAAAGTGACTTGTGCCTGCAAAAACAATATCTCTTGGTGAAAAATTAGGTACATTCCACACGTGCGCCCCTCTCGGTTCCACACTCACCAGAAACAGGGGTAAAGCGCATTCAAGCAGGGTCATCTCTGGTCTCTTGTCTGGTGGTATCTCCTCCTCCATGGTGGGTCTGGTCATTAGGTACATTCACATATGGGAAAGAAATGCTTCTCATAGCGTGAATCCATAAAAATGTATTTTATTCAGATCAAAGTTTTAAAATCACACTTTCAATAGTGCTGCGGGTCAGTACAATGACATGATGGCGCTCCGAGCGGCACACTTTCTGGTGAGTGTGGAACCGAGAGAGTGAGCACGTGTAGAATTCACCTAATTTTTCACCAAGATATATTGTTTATCCAGGCACAAGTCACTTTGGAAGTTATACTTTTTGAACTGTGATTTCAGTTCAAAAGAGCACACGAGAGATCATGGCTCCTCCCACAACAGGAAACACCTCATCATCCAAAGCTTTAATAGGAGGCCTCCACCCAGGTTGCCTTAATTTTTTTGTGTTTCCTCCAGCCAGTAGGAACACCTCTGGTGGGAGCCATGATCTCTCAGGTCTGTCCTGGGAGACAAGGAGGTTCTGACCTGAAAATAGGATTTTTAAAACAGCTTACCTGTAAAAATCCTTTTCTTTGAAGTACATCACGGGACACAGAGCCATAGTAGTTACTATGTGGGTTATAGGCCACCTTCAGGTGATGGACACTGGCACACCCTAAGACAAGAAGTCCCCTCCCTATATAACCCCTCCCACTACTGGGAGTACCTCAGTTTTGTAGTAAAGCAATACATGTGTATACCAGAAAAGAAGGGAGGAACTTCTGTGTCCCGTGATGTACTTCAAAGAAAAGGATTTTACCGGTAAGCTGTTTTAAAAATCCTATTTTCTTATACATCACGGGACACAGAGCCATAGTAGTTACTCTGTGGGATGTCCCATAGCAATGCCAACTGAAGGGAGGGAGACACAACAAAAGTAGGGCACTAAGAGACTAGAGTACTTATACTGTAGCCTGCAGTACACTGCGCCCAAAGGCGATCTCCTCATGACCGTTTACATCTATTTAATAGAACCTGGTAAATGTATGGACTGAAGGCCAAGTTGCGGCCTTGCAGATTTGAGCCATGGAGGCTTGGTGAGGCACTGCCCAGGAAGCACTAACAGCCCTGGTGGAGTGCGCTTTAATATGAAAAGGTGGAACTTTCCTCTTTAAACCATAAGCTTGAACAATCACTTGACAAATCCATTTAGGAATAGAAGATTTCAATGCTGCCTGTCCTCTCTTAGGACCTTCTGGCAACACAAATAAAACCTCTGTTTTACGAATCTGAGTGGTCACTGTGACAGACCTAGCTGGGACACAGGCTTTTTGAGAGGACTGAATGCGAGCCTCTTGCCGACTGATTATGGGCCCTGGATTTTAAGCGGCACAGGGTGAATGAGAACCCAACTATAATCTGTGCTAGTCAAATTCAATGCTGTCTATATGTATATATATATATATATATATATATATATATATATATATAATGTGTGTTGTCTCATGCTGTTGGGACACACACTGTCAGATGCTAGTGTCATAAACTCAAGATGGTAATTGAGAGAGCTGATCACATTGTCCTCTGTACAATGTAGTAGACGGGCCGACTCCTAGTGGAGCTCTTGCTATTGTGATAAAATGTCTTGTGGTTGTACTTATGATAATGTATAATCTACTGTGTGAAGCTCGGTGACAACAAGTCTGACCTGTAGTGAAATCCTGATGGGCACAGAGTCACATTGGCTGCTTAAAGGGATTAATTAGCTCATGTTAATTTGTTACAGGTGTTAGAGAAATACAAGTAGGAGGGGGGAGATCTCCTCTTCTACTGTATTATAAATACTTGTCATTTTAGTTCTAATAAATGAGTCCATGTTAGCACTAAGCAAGTCTTGTCTCGTTTTGTGCTTGGGAGCGGTTGGAATATCTGAGATCTATATTCAGACTGGGAGGAAGTCTCAAGAGGAATGTAGGGACGTTTCGTCACAGTCAGCTTCAAATAGACCTTGACTGCTCTCACCACATCAAGAGCATGTAGTGACCTTTCTTCCGCAGAACGAGGTTCTGGAAAAATGAAGGCAGAACAATATCCTGGTTTAGTTAAAAAACCTGATACTACTTTCGTTAGGAAATTAGGATGAGGACGCAATACTACCTTATCCATATGAATAATCAAATATGGCTCTTTACAAGAAAGATAAGCCAACTCTGATACTCTTCTAGCAGAAGATATGTGAACCAAAAAAATGAATTTCCTTGTCAAAAGGACCAAGGGAATATCTTGTATCGGCTCAAAAGGCTGTTTCTGTAATGCTGACAGGACTAAATTCAAGTCGCAAGGGTTATGGGGTCACCTAACCGGAGGATTAATCCACGTTACCCCCTGAATAAAACTACGAACCAGAGAGTATGAAGCAAGTGGTCGTTGAAAAAACACAGATAAGGCCGACACCTGGCCTTTGATAGTACTCAAGGCCAGCTTCATTTCTAATCCCATCTGTAGAAATTCAAGGATCCTACCTATGACATATTTCCTGGGGTGCAAACCCCTGGATTCACACCAGGAGACATATGCCTTCCAGACTCTATAATATATGACTCTGGAGGCCGGCTTCCTAGCATTAACCAAAGTAAAAACTACTGAACCTGACAGCCCACGGTCTTTCAGAATGTGGGTTTCAATAGCCAAACCGTTAAATTTTGCGTTTGTAAGGTAGGATGGAATACCAGACCTTGCGAGAGAAGGTCTGGCCGCGGTGGTAGGATCCATGGGTCCCCTACCGCCATCTTTGTGATCTCTGCATACCAAGATCTCCTGAGCCACAAGAATCACCTCCTTCCCATCCTGCTTGATCCTGCGAAGAAGGCGTGGAAGCAGCAGAACATCTGTTCCATATGCCAGCGGATCCTTGGTCCTTGACACAAAGTTGTCTCTTTTTGTTGAACCTGGACGCATACAGATCCACGTCCGGAATTCCCCATCTTTGATGTATTGACAGAACGATGTCGGGGTGGAGAGACCATTCTCCTGGGAACAACTGTTTTGCGACTCAAGTAGTCTGCCTGCCAATTTTCTATTCCCAGAATGAAGACTGCCGATAGGCAAGGAATGTTGTCTTCTGCCCAGAATAGGATACGATTTACCTCTCTCTCTGAGCCGCACGTGCCCCCTTTGCGATTGATATAGGCCACTGTGGCATTGTCGACTTGGATCCTGACAGGACAATTGCGTAATCTGAGCGTCCTGGCCATCAGGGCCAGGCGTGCTGCCCGAATCTCTAGAATATTGATGGGCAAGGTCATCTCTGTTTTGGACCATTTTCTTTGGACAGATGCTTCTTCCAGGACTGCTCCCCTGCCCAGAAGGCTGGCATCTGTTGTCAACACCTTCCAGGTAACTGGTAGGAAGGGCTTTCCTTTCCGAAGATTCTTGGATATCAACCAACTGAGGCTTTGATGCACTTTGGGGGATAAACGCATTGGGAAGTCCAGAGCTTGGGCCTTCTTGATCCAAGTTGACAGGATACTGTTTTGCAGCAGTCTTGAATGAAACTGCGCATAAGGAACAGCCTCGAATGAAGCAAGAGAAATTTTGTTTTTAAATAGGAATTCCAACTTCTTATCTGTTGGATCCTTCAGCATTTGAGCAAGTCAAGTTTTTGTTTACAGAGGATATAGCAGCGTCAATTGCTGGAATCCCCCATTTCTTATTAAATTCTTCCTTCGTAGGATAAAGTGTTAAACATTTTTTTTCCTCCAAAAAAGTTTTCATCTGGGTGCTCCCACTCAGAATACATAAGGTTTTTCAGTAATGAATGGAAAGGAAAAGCATGAATAGGTTGGGGAAACTTTAGTGAACCCAAACAAAAAGTGGGCTCATCGACTGACTCCGCTACTGGCAGCAAAAATGTGGAGTGGACCAATTCAGTTAGAGATTGTACCAACAACCTTTCCTGTGAACCCGATCCATCCGTATTAGACTCTTCAGAAGAGGAGTCATCAGCCTCTTCCTGGTCCCCTGAGAGAAAAGCGTCATCTCTCGCCCCCTGTTCCTCAGTTTGAGGGTCCTGGGTAATTGACAGGGACCTATTAGGCTTAGTCCCACTCTGGGATGCGATTAAGGCATCAATTTTTTGTTCCAAGCCTAAAATGGTTGAGGTAAAAACCTCTTCAGTAAAATATACAGGGGCTGCAGTGCTAAAAGCAGCTGCAACACCTGACGTCCCTGATGGCTCACTCTGACCAGCCATATCACTCTCAGGGGAGAATGCCATCTTTTTTTAAATGGCTTTAGGCTTCCTAGTGGCTGTAGAAGTCCTTTCTCGGGGAGAGCCTGTACTGCCTGGGAGTACTGCTCTGTGTTTTTGGCAGATGGGTGGTGTGCCAAGGCTCCTGCAGTGAGGGGCAGCGGCGATGAAGGCTGAAGTGGCCACCATTATTCTGGTGGCAGAATTGAGCTCTCAGTCACATCCTGTGCAGTGCACAGGAAGGGGCAGCAGTTCTGGGTCAGGTGTGCGGCATCATTTCCGGATGCTCTGCAATGGAGGATGCAGCGGATAAGAGGGCACGCCAAGGCACCAGGAATGCCTCCCCCTACCCTTAGAAGGAGCTCTCCCTGTTGGTAGCACAGTGACTAGATGGTTAGCACTTCTGCCTAGCCTCAGGGGGCTCCACTAGGATAGGTTGTGGTGGTGGGGCTTGCTTGGGCACAGGGAAGTAAGATATCCTTTACTAGTGCACCTGGGTGTTTTTTAGATGTGTGTCAGTACTTCAGCGTGGTTCTATTTTTATCTGTTTGTTCAGGCTAAAAGCGCTGTTCAACCAGTAAAGAGAAGGTGTCCTGTTTGCAAAGAAAAGTTAAGTGAATCCTGGACCAAGATCCTTTGTGCGGATTGTATCACGGATTTAGTCAAGGAGGAGTCTCCATCCATTTGTGGCCATCTTGTTACAACCATTAAGGATGAGCTCCGCGCCACTTTTCAAGCTTTCAGGTCAAACCTGAGAGAAGAGCCTGGGCCCTCAGGGGAAGCTAGGGCCTCACAGCGGACCCCAGGATCTCAGGGAGATTCTCTGATTCAGCAGGAAGTTCCGGCTTCCCAGGATACTTCCCAAGATCCTGTTTCACCCTCCTAAGGGGGGACAGATTCAGAGAAAGAAGGAAAATGGGTCAGATACCGCCCCTAAGTACAAAATGTCCCTGGAAGATGTAGGGGGTCTCCTTAAAGTAATTCATACCTTGGGGATAGAGGAGGAGAAGAAGGAGCACTGCCTGCATGACCGTAGGTATGCAGGTGTAGGCGACTCCAAAAGCCGCGTTTTTCCCGTTCATTCGATAGTAACAGACACGATTAAGAAAGAATGGCTGGAGCCGGAGAAGAAACCATTCTTTTCTCAGGCCCACAAAAGAATATTACCTTTTTAGAAAGACCCCGACTCCATCTGGAACTTGGGTCCAAAGCTGGATTCTGCCTTCTCACAGATTTCGAAGTTGACTGACCTTGCTTTTGAAGATATGGCCACTCTAAAGGGGCCTTTGGATAAAGAGGACAAACCTACTTCTTAAAAAAGCCTGACAATCAATCATGAACAATCTGAAACCGGCAATGGCAACAACACGCGTTGCTAGGAATCTGGAGCACTGGGTTAATCAAATAAAATCCCATATTACAGCAGGTTCCCCCGAAACAAGATATTCTGGACTCCTTAACAACCTTATTTGCAGCAGTGGCATATATTGTGAATGCTTCAGCAGAGTCCATACGTATGAATGATGGCTAGGTTGCAGCCTTAGCAAACTCTGCTAGGAGGGCCTTATGGCTAAAAACTTGATGCAGCATCAAAGAGGTTGTGTGGCATTCCCTTTGCAGGGGATTTGCTATTTGGAGCGGAACTAGAATCCATTCTTGACCGCACAGCTGATAAAAAGAAATCACTTCCGGTCAAGAAAATGAAGGCGAAGGCAAGCAGGCGTTTTTTTCGTCCCCAGGAAAGGCAGCAGGAAGATAAAACGCAGGGGAAAAGGAAGCCATGGTCCTTCCAAAAACCCAAAGGTAGGAGTGGAGTGCTCTTCAATCCTCTTGCGACTTACGAAAAAAAACGCAATGGCCCCTTCCCTCCCAGTCAGGGGAGCTTTCTTCTGCAGCAAATAAGTATTACTCAAAGCCAGTTTATTTTAAACATACTCTCCCAGGGATATGCAATCGAATGCACAGAGCTTCCAAGAAGGTTTTTGGGGACGAATGCTCCAAGGGATCCAATCAGGGCTCTCGCCATGAAGTCCCTAATTCAGGAATTGAGATCACAGAGAGTCATTGTTCCGGTCCCTACAAGAGAGTTTTTCCAGGGTTTCTGCTCACAGATATTCCTTATTCAGAAACCCTAAGGAAAGTGCCTTCTCATCCTAAATCTCAAAGTGCTAAATCGCACAGTAGGTTACAGAAGATTTCGGATGGATTCCACCTTCGCAGCCAAAAACCTTCTGAAGAGAGCTTGGTTTTCATCCCTTGTCCAGATGCAGCTCAACCTGTATTGGCACCCTCTGTTGAAACACCTGCCGATACAGGGCCTTCTATTCCACCAGAAGGTAGCTAAGGTAAAACTCACAGCCTGGCTTCTGAAGAGCAGCTTTTGAGGAAGAAGGGATTTTCGGATAGGTTAGTTGCTACCCTCCTATCCAGTAGAAAGAGTGTTACCAAGGCAATTTATTCCAAGGTCTGGAAAGTTTTCAACTCCTGGTGCACTACATCCAGTCGGCCTTTAGAGGATATTCCTTCTGTCCTGGAATTCCTGCAGGATGGAGCCAATAAAGGTTTGGCAGTCAGTACCCTTAAAGTCCAGGTTTCAGCGCTGGGGGTGTTTTTAGAAAAACCCATCTCATCAGAACACTTAGTGATTAGAATCTTCAAGGCCCTCACCCGGTCCAGACCAGTAGTGATTAGAGGCTGCCCAAAGTTGGACTTATCTGTTGTTCTGCAGGTTCTGACCAGGGAACCATTTGAGCCTATTGATTTAGCCTCCCTGAGACTGATTACATCAAAAACTGTTTTTTTTTTTTGTGGCTATGACGACAGCTTGAAAAATTAGTGAGCCTCGAGCCTTGTCAATCAGGGAGCCATTTTTTCTACTTTTTTTGACAGAATTGTTTTGAAAACAGACCCTAATTAATTTTTTACCAAAGGTCGCTGCATCCAAAATCGAGTTTAGGAGATTACACTTCCTACATTTTACTCTAATCCATCGGGAAAGAAGGAAGAAGAATTCCATACTTTGGATGTTAAGAGAGCAGTCTTAAGTTACCTGGAAGCTACTAAGGACATTAGGCGTTCAGACGCATTATTTGTTTTATATTCTGGTAGTAAGAAAGGAAGATAAGCTACCAGGGGAACCATTGCCAGACGATTGGAAATGGCGATCACAGAAGCCTATTCCCTTTCAGGTCAAGAGAGTCCAGTTAGTATTCTAGCTCATTCTACAAGAGCTTCGGCAGTGAGTTGGGCAGAGAAAGCTGGTGCCACCCCCGAACAGATCTGAAAAGCAGCTACGTGGACGAGTTTGATGACCTTAGCCCGTCATTAAAGGTTAGAACTCCTGACAGCTGGGGATCAGCCTTTCGGAAGGAAAGTCTTACATGCTGTTGTCCCACCCTAATGGGGTAAGTCTCGATTATACTCTCGGGTGCTGTCCTGAAAGAGATTTTGGGAAAATTCAAGTTAGACTTACCGGTAACTTGTTTTACAATAGTCTTTCAGGACAGCAATATCCTGCCCTTTGTTTTTGCTGTAAACTATGACATAACTGTTGCTTATATGTTTCAGCCGGGGTTGGAGGTCTCTTCAAACAACTGAAGGCAAGCTGGGTGGAGGCCTCCTATTAAAGCTTTGGATGATGAGGTGTTTCCTGTTGTGGGAGGAGCCATGATCTTGCGGGTGCTGTCATGAAAGACTATTGGAAAACAACTTTTTTTAACACAACCACTTATTAGATTTAGGTAGCACCATTTTACCTCCCCTTTCCTTATATCTTTCTTACCAACTTCACTCTGTGGAGCTTTGTGGGCAGCCACACCTGTTTTACCATAGTGCGGAAAAAAACAACTTATTTCAACATACCCCGGGTGCCTAGGTCTAGTACTGCTTATGGTGAAAATCAACATTTTGCTGCCAGCTGAACCGCAGAATCTCCATAAATCCAGTCTAGATACATAAATTGTGTCTTCAGCACAGAGAAGGAAGATTATCCAAGAGAAATACAGGAATACAGGATGGGGAACACAGCTCAGGAAAGTGACCAGGGGATTACAGGCTGATATCACCCAGTCCCCATCCTACTATGAACCAATCAGTGAACAGTATGGTGGAGGAATATATTTAGTGTTAATGACCCACCTGTGCTGATCTCTGTAGGGGTGTCCTCCTCTATAAATGTCCTCGTTATTCCATCCTCCTCCATAGACTGCTGATCATCCCTCACATACCTCTCTTCTTCTTCTGCTTTACCCTCAAATTCTATATTGATTGGATCTCCTCTCTAAATCAGGAAAATGAGAGAAAATATCATCTGTAAACTATAAGTATACATAAAAAAAATCCACACATCATCACTGCGAGTTCATGTTCTAGATGCTCCTTTCCACCAACCTTAAAACAGTGAGGTATGGTGTGATCTTCCTGTGTGGAATCCCGGGAATACAGAGGACGGGGACATCTCTCTGGTGGGTTTCTGTAGTTGGATGACTCCACCATGGTGTCCTGGTACAGATCTTTGTGTTCTTTTAGACACGCCATCACCCTATCCTCATCATCCTCCTCTTTTATCTCTTCTTTAACCTCAACTTTAGAATCTCTCAGGTTTCTACTCTGAATATATAATAAAAATGACATCAATGGTAACAATGCAGATAATGTACAGATCCTAATGATACTATCAGTGATTGTTCCTCATCTACCTGATGATGGTGGGGGATGGTGTGATCTTCCTGTGTGGAATCCGGGGAATACAGAGGACGGGGACATCTCTCTGGTGGGTTCCCATTACTGGATCCATCTGTAGGAAACACATACGAAAATACGAACGAGTCCGAATACGAACACCAACAACTTACGAATTTACGAACGAGTCCGAATAGGAACACCGACGACTTACGAAAATACGAACGAGTCCGAATATGAACACCGACGACTTACCAATTTACGAACGAGTCCGAATACGAACACCGACGACTTAAGAATTTACGAACGAGTCCGAATACGAACATCGATGACTTACGAAAATACGAACGAGTCCGAATAGGAACACCGACGACTTACGAATTTACGAACGAGTCCGAATACGAACACGACGACTTACTACGAGTCCGAATACGACTTAAATTACGAACGATCGAATTATTTACGAAATCCGAAACGAACACCGAAACGAACGAGTCCGAAACGAACACCGAACGAAACTACGAACACCGACGAACAAAATTCCGAATACGAACACTTACGAATTTATGAACGAGTCTGAATACGAACACTGACGACTTACGAAAATACGAACGAGTCCGAATACGAACACCGACGACTTACGAAAATACGAACGAGTCCGAATACGAACACCGACGACTTACGAAAATACGCACGAGTCCGAATACGAACACCGACGACTTACGAAAAGGCGAACGAGTCCGAATACGAACACCGACGACTTACGAAAATACGAACGAGTCCGAATACGAACACCGACGACTTACGAATTTACGAACGAGTCCGAATACGAACACCGACGACTTACGAAAATACGAACGAGTCCGAATACGAAAACCGACGACTTACGAATTTACGAACGAGTCCGAATACGAACACCGACGACTTACGAATTTACGAACGAGTCCGAATACGAACATCGATGACTTACGAAAATACGAACGAGTCCGAATAGGAACACCGACGACTTACGAATTTACGAACGAGTCCGAATACGAACACCGACGACTTACGAAAATACACACGAGTCCGAATACGAACACCGACGACTTACGAATTTATGAACGAGTCCGAATACGAACACCGACGACTTACCAAAATACACACGAGTCCGAATACGAACACCGACGACTTACGAATTTATGAACGAGTCTGAATACGAACACTGACGACTTACGAAAATACACACGAGTCCGAATACGAACACCGACGACTTACGAATTTACGAACGAGTCCGAATACGAACACCGACGACTTACAAAAATACGCACGAGTCCGAATACGAACACCGACGACTTACGAATTTACGAACGAGTCCGAATACGAACAGCGACGACTTATGAATTTACGAACGAGTCCGAATACGAACACAGAAGACTTACGAAAATATTAACGAGTCCGAATACGAACACCGACTACTTACGAAATTACGAATCGTTATGAATCAACGGAAACGAACAGAAACGAAACGAAACTAAACAAATTTTTCTATTGTGCACATGTCTAAGAGCAACACAAACATCGTAATGATGCAGACAGGCAACAGATGGTGAAGGCGACATAACAAAAGACACAGTGAAAGCAAACAGTTTCCAGTTTGTCAGTTATGGGTGGATGTGACTCAGCTGGGACACACCTGTGAAGGGACAAAGAAGAAATCTTCAGATTAGACATTCAGACAAGGCAGAGCTTAAAGTGCAAATCACAAATTTCGTCTAAATGGACAATATTGTCTCAAAAAAAAAAAAATGTGTTCTCATTTTTTTTTTCCACATTTTCCAAAAACTGCTGGAAAAAAATGAACCGTTCAAAAGACTCATTATGCCTTATAGATTATATGTTGGGGTGATAGCTTTTCAAAATGGGGTCATTTTGTGGGTGTTTCCATTGTCCTGGTGCTCCAGGGGCTTTAAAAGTGTAGTAGGTAGAGGTGTCATTTATGCTCCTAGAATGCCTGAAGGTGCTACTTGGATGTTGGGTCTCTCTATGTGGCCAGGTTGTGTAAAAGTCTCACACATGTGGTATCGCCATACTCAGGAGGAGTAGCAGAATGTATTTTGGGGTGTCATTCAGTGGCGGCTGGGTTTCCACACTATATATGTGTGTATCATCATCTGCTGGAGATAAAAGACGTCACAGTGACTATGGAGGAAGAGGACGGACATGACGGGGGGTTACTGGGTGTAAATAAAAAATAAGAACTTATTACCTCCTCTGCTGCCACTTCCAGCAATGTCTTCTCTCTACTTCCTCCCGACTCACCTCTCACCCGCAACTTCCTATCTGTTCCTGATATCACTTCCTGTCTGTATTCCATAGAGACTTCCTATCTGTGTAGAAGTGAGATCACCACCTTGTGGAGCTCAGAGGGACTGCAGCCAGAGAAACTTCTCAGTAGTTTGAACACGGCCTTGTCATTGTTGTTGTTCCTGGATGAGAGGACCGTCCTGGGATTGTGGGTACAGTGATATCATGTCCTCTTCTCACAGGTTCCAGGACTAAGACTGTGGAGTGTCAGTGAGGGGATGATGGCTGGAATATTCTCTGGGTCCCATCACCAGGCACTGCAATTATAGCAGACTGTGGGGAGCCGTGATCTCCTTTCTGACAGTGATAGTAGAACTCCGACATCAGCAGAGAGGAGTGTGTGATCAGGTAAGTACTACCACTGACCACCAATGCTGGCTGTGGTTACACTTTATTCTCACTGACACCAACAATGGGACTTATTTTATATCACTGACTCCAACGATGGGACTTATTTTATCTCACTGACACCAACAATGGGGTCTTATTTTATCTCACTGACACCAACAATGGGACTTATTTTATATCACTGACACCAACAATGGGGTCTTATTTTATCTCACTGACACCAACAATGGGACTTATTTTAGCTGACACCAATCATGGAAATGACTTTATATCACTGACACCAACAATGGTACTTATTTTACCTCAGTAACACCAACAATAGTTCTTACTTTATCTCACTTAAAGAGGAGGTCCACCTAAAAAAGAAAATGTTAAAAGCCAGCAGCTACAAATACTGCAGCTGCTGACTTTTAATAAATGGACACTCACCTGTCCCAGGGTCCAGCGAAGTCGGCAGCCGAAGCCGATCAATCACTCGTCTCGGCAGCAGCCGCCGCCATCCTCGGTGAGGGAATCGGGAAGTGAAGCGCTGCGGCTTCACTTCACGGTTCCCTACTGCGCATGCGCGAGTCACGCTGCGCGTTTCTTACTGGTCCCCGCTATCTCCTGGGACCCGCGTGTTTCCCAGGAGACAGCGGGGGGGGGGGGGGAATGGGAAGGGGCGTGACTCCCGTGGGAGTCTATTCCCTAAAGTGGGTGTAAATACCTGTCTTAGACAGGTATCTGCACCCCCTACCCCCTGAAAGGTGCCAAATGTGACACCGCAGGGGGAGGAGGGTTCTGAAAAGCGGAGGTTCCATTTTTGTGCGAACCTCCGCTTTAATTTGGCTGCTTTCACACTGGAGCGGGGGTGCGGGAGCGGTAAAGGGCACTTTTAACCCCCGCTTGTGGCCAAATAAAGAGGTAAATGCGCCCGTGTAGCCCCGCTTCCAAATCTCTTTGGCAGCGGTGCTCATTGGGCAGGAGCGGTGTATACAGAGCTCCTCCACTGCACGAAAGATGCTGATTGCAGGAGTTTTTTTAACGTCCTGCAAGTGTACCGCCCCAGTGTGAAAGCTTTCACACTGGGACTGCAGGGGAGGCGTTTTTCAGGCACTATTCTGAAAAGCGCCTCAGTGTGAAAGGGGTAGACATGTGCAATTCGTTTATTTTTTTTCCTTTTTCGTTTTTTTTTTTTCGTTATATTCGTTCATTCGTTATCGTACGAATGAACGAAGGATTCGCTAAAAATTTTAACGAATAGTTCGAATCGAACGAATCCGAAAAACAACGAAAATCCAAAAAAAAAACAAATTAGAAACAACGAATCTAAGAAAGAAGAAAATCCGAAAAATCAAAACAGGAACAACGAAAATCAAAATGAACGAAAAAATTTGTACATTCGTAACTTTTTTTTTTTTTTTTTGAATTGGTAATTTTCCGTGTCCCTTACAATGGCGCTGCTTAACGTGCCTCGAATGGATTGAACTAAAAAAATCGTACATTCGTAACTCTTTTTTTTTTTTTTCGATTCGTAATTTTCCTTGTCTCTTACAATGGCGCTGCTTAACGTGCTTTGAATGGATTGAACGAAAAAATTTGTACATTCGTAACTTTTTTTTTTTGTTGTTGAATTGGTAATTTTCCGTGTCCCTTACAATGGCGCTGCTTAACGTGCTTCGAATGGATTGAATGAAAAAATTTGTACATTCGTAACTTTTTTTTTTTTTTGCGATTCGTAATTTTCCGTGTCTCTTACAATGGCGCTGCTTAACGTGCTTCGAATGGATTGAACGAAAAAATTTGTACATTCGTAACTTTTTTTTTCGATTCGTAATTTTCCGTGTCACTTAAAATGTAATAATAGCATACACATTACATAAAATTATGGAATTATGCTCCGATTACGAATCTACGAATGTTACGAAAGTACGAATAAATACGAATGCATAAGAATTTCGAATAAACGAAAATTAAACTAACGGAAAAACGAATCAACGAAAAAATAACTCTTACGAAAATACGAATCGTTACGAATACGAACACCGACGACTTACGAATTTACGAATCGTTACGAATCAACGGAAAAGAAAGAAACTAAACGAAAATAAACAAATTTTTCTGTGGTGCACATGTCTAGAAAGGGGTCTTTATCTCAGTGACACTAATGATGGGACTTATTTATCTCACTGACACCAAAGAAGGCACTTGTTTTATCATATTGACACCAATGCTTGTTGGCATTGGGATTGATGATGGATTTACAATGAGGGACTTTTTGGAGGATTTTTTTTAAAATAAAGGACATTGAGAGTCTTTATTACTTTGGTGAATGAGTAGAGGTGGTATGTACTATGTACCCCAAACTCATTCATGTAGGTGGGGGGGGGGGGGGGCGTATCTGGGCACTTACGGATTCTGATAAGCCCCCCTGCCCACAGACCCCCACAACCACCAGGCCAGGGTTGTGGGGATGAGGCCCTTGTCCTTATCAACATGGGGACAAGGTGCTTTGCTGCAAGGGGATCCCTCCTGACAAGCCCCCCCCCCAATATTTAGGGACCATGGCCAGGTATGGTTCAGGAGGAGGGGGTGGAGCCACACACTTGTTCCTCCCCCTCCTTCTGATCAGACAGGCTACATGTTTGGATTGAGGGTCTGCTATGGTATTTCTGGGGGGAACACACTTTTTTTGTGTCCCCCCTTATAATTAATCAATCTTAGACTCAGAGGGTCTGGTATGTATTTAGGGATCTCTATACAATTTCTCATTCTTGCTGTAGGACGGGCTACAGAAAAAGTGACATTTACAAAGAAAAAATGAATCTTTTAGATTGCCAGAAAATGACATTTCATTGCCAGCTTCTTTATTTTTTTAAACAGCACACAGACCCTCCAAAGGTCCCTCCAATACATAGAAGAAGCTTGGGAGGTCTGTGTGATGTTTTGGCAATTTTAAGTGTATGAGTATGATCTCAGGTATTAGTATGAAGACATGTCTGATGAAGGAAACTAAGGGGTCTACTTATAGAAAATTCATGGGATGAATGTGACAAACATTCATCCAGCTGTTACATATTCTGGCCACAATGTAGCAAAGTTATTTCCTATGATTATCAGCTCCATCTAGTGACCATAATGGGGTATTTTTTTCTGACATACCTCCATTAGTAAAAATAGCACAATACTGCATTGTGACCACTAGATGGAGCCAAGGAAATCAGTGTATGAAATAAAATACATCCAATATTCATCACAGCTGAGTGAATGGCGGTCACATTCATTCAACTATTTTTTTTTTTTTTTAACAGACCTCTTGTTTGTGAAAGCTTACACCACAAAATGTACTCAGCCAATGAAAGGTAATGACTCCATTTTTATTTTTTTACTGCTATCAATGGCCAACACGGTACAACACTTCATCCATGTCTTTGGTGATCTCTGATCTCCTTATGAACTCACCAGGCACTGCAATTATAGCAGACTGTGGGGAGCCGTGATCTCCTTTCTGACAGTGATAGTAGAACTCCGACATCAGCAGAGAGGAGTGTGTGATCAGGTAAGTACTACCACTGACCACCAATGCTGGCTGTGGTTACACTTTATTCTCGCTGACACCAACAATGGGACTTATTTTATATCACTGACACCAACAATGGGACTTATTTTATATCACTGACACCAACGATGGGACTTATTTTATCTCACTGACACCAACAATGGGGTCTTATTTTATCTCACTGACACCAACAATGGGACACACAATGATACAGTCTCCATCCAGACACATCCCTTGTCTGTTACTGGATAATGTCCCAGAATTCCCAGCACCGCTCACCTCTCCTCCATCATCTCTCTGGTGACTTCTAGAATCTTCTTTGTATTTCTCTATTCTATCAGGGAGGGAGGTGGAGGCAATGTGATGGTCATATGATCTCCAGACTTCACAGGAGGAAAACTCTAGATCTGAACACATATAGTAAAATCAAATGATATTCCCAGAGTCCTCCTCACCTCACCATTCAGTTTTCCGTTTTATTAAAGCCCCACTTCAGACTGAGAAATAATTTACCCACACAGGACCCTCACACTATGCAGGTTAAAAGCTTGCTGCAGGCATTCTGGTGTCATTACATACAATGCAGGACCAACAGTCCTACTTTGCTAGTGAGGATGCCAAGGGTCCGCCCACATCCTAAGAGCATTAGAAAAAAAGCCAGATGGAGGGACATTGGGAGGAGGAGCTGTGAGGTCAGTGTGATGTCATAGGACATATAGACACTGGATGGAGGGACATTTGGATGGGGAGATTTGAGGGGTCCTCTATATGAGGCTCCAGGGCAAAACAAATCATTGTTCCTGGGTGTGTCCTACCTCTCCTAAACTGAAGAGTAACCTGACCTTCACCATACAAAAATCTGTCAGGAATCTGTGAAAGTAAGCTCTCATGTGATCAGGTGATGTGTACGGAGGAACCGAGTGTAAATAGCAGACAATTTTCTCCAGAGCTCCTAATGGTGGGGATGGATTTTGCTGAGTGCTGGTGCCAAGTTTCCACCCCCCAGGATCACTGCAGGTGTGGAGAAAAGCTGTGTAAGAGGCTATGGAGGAGAGATGAGGAGGAGATCCAGGAATCGGGATAAAGGTCAGGACAAGCAACAGACGAGCGCATCCAAGAGATGAAGCCGGGGTCACTACACAGAAAATCAATCCAAGGAAACAACAGGCAGGACGAGGAATAGCAAGAAGGAGCTCAGAGACAAATGAGAATATTGCTCAGCCAATGGGAGATTATCTCAGCATGACTTACATAATGAAGGAGATGAAGGGCTGGGGAGGAAGTCACTTAAGGTGGGGGCTTGACAAATTTGCTTTGAATCTAGGAGCCAGCTAAATAAGTTAGGAGAGTTTTTAAGGGAAGTGTGGGTTATCAGCGCCTGGGGCAGGACAAGTAATTTGCAAGTCATTTGTGAGGTGCAGAACACAGGACTTAGGGTGCAGGAGAAGGGTGCAGGTCATGTTGTGCTGTGTGCAGAATGCAGGACATGTGGTGTAGGGTGCAGGACATGGGGTGCCGGGTACCAGAGAAGGGTGTAGGTCACCGCAGGACATGAGATGCAGAAGGGTACAGTGTGCAGAATTCAGGACATAGTTACATACTAGGTAAGGTTAAATAAAGACAATAGTCCATCCAGTCTGACCTGTGTAGGTGTATGTGTGTCAGTGTCAATCATTTCCCATATCCCTATATGTTGTGTTCTTTAAGATGCATGTCCAAAAGTCTCTTGAAAAATATCAATACTCCCTGCAGCCACCACCACTTGTGGAAGAGAGTTCCACATTCTTACCGCCCTGACAGTGAAAAAACCCCTATGCAGCTTAAGGTTAAACAGATTCTCCTCCAATCTCATTGTGTGTCCCTGTGTCCTCTCACCCCCCGCCCCCCGCCCCCCTGAGATCGAATAGCTTTTTTCCTATACTGGGATAACCACTGAGATATTTGTAAATAGCTATCATATCTCCTCTCAAGTGTCTTTTCTCCAGCGAGACTAAATTTAGTGCTTGTAGTCGCTCCTCGTATTTGAGGTCCTCCAGCCCCCTAATTAATTTAGTTGCACTTCTTTGGACTCTCTCCAGCTCTAGCACATCCCTTCTGAGGACTGATGAGCAAAACTGGATGGAATACTCCAGATGTGGCTTGACCAGAGTTTTACAAAGTGGTAGAATTATAGTTTTATCTCTGGAGAAAATTACCAGTTACAATTACTGGTAACGGTGTTTCTGGGAAGTCTTCCAGGACGGCACCCTGAGAGATGACTGGTCCCACCTGACAAAAAACACAATCAAAGAAGTGGTCAAAATCCCCTGTCCCTCCCTGTGCTCCTCAGTTGTGAAAAAGTATTGACCCACACCAGTGCACAAGAGTGAGAACCACCCCATACAACACCAACAAACAAAAAACGGGTGGGAAGTAGGCCTGCCGTCCTGGAAGAATTCCCAGAAACACTGTTACTGGTAAGTGTAACTGGTCATTTTCTCAAGTCGTCCTTCAGGATGGCACCCTGAGAGAAGAGCAAGTAGCTCAGGCCTACCTTAGGGTGGGACAACAGCCTATAGAACCTTTCTACAGAATGGCAAGTCCTGAGGTTACAGAAGTTCCACCCTGTAGTGCCTCAGGAAAGTGTTCTGGCTTCTCCACGTAGCTGCTCTGCAGATCTGTTCTGCCGATGCTCGAGCCCTTACTGCCCAAGATGTCGCCAGGGACGGTGTAGAGTGTGCCTTAAGGCTAGTGGGAACCGCTTTACAAGCCTGTCTATAGGCTACGGAAATGGTCTGCCTAATCCACCTTGCTATAGTTGCTTTTGATGCTTGCTTACCATTCTTCTGGCCGCAAAAAACAACTAATAAGTGACTAGAACTTTATAAAGTCCTTCACTCTCTCTAAATAGACACCGTCTGACATCTAAACAATGAAATTAACTCTCCTTCTCGTTCTTAGGATTGGCACAAAATGAAGAAAGGACAATCTTCTGCGTCCTGTGGAACTGTGAGGCCACCTTTGGAAGGTATAGGGGATGCTGTCTGAGGATAATCCTGTCTTCAAATAATAAGAAAAAGGGCTCTTTTACAGACAGAGCCTGGAGATCACCTATCCTCCTGCCCGTTGTAATGGCAAGCAGGAAGGTTGTCTTAAGGGCATGTCATTTAAGAGGGATATGAGCCAAGGGCTCGAACGGTGCCCTGGTCAGGGCTCCGAGGACTAGGGTAAGATCCCATTGTGGAAATTGGTTCTTTTGCACTGGGGACATCCTCTCCCTAGCCGACAAAAATCTCTTGATCAGTGGGTTCAGTGCCAGTCTCCTGTCCAAAAAATTGGACAAGGCTGCCACCTGGACCTTGAGTGTCTTAGTAGCTAGACCCTGATCTGTGTCACCCTGGAGGAAATTCAGGATTGCAGGGATCTCCTGCTGGGAAGTCCCCTTTGCATGACACCAATGCAAGAAGAATCCCTAGAATTTGGCGCAAATATGCCTGGTAACCGGCTTCCTACTCTGTAACAGGGTGTCAATTACTCTCTCTGAACACCCCCTCTTTCGCAGGCTCTCCCTTTCAAGAGCCACATCGCTAGCTTGAAGAAACCGGGGTTTGGGTGGCAGACTGGACCCTGTAGGAGAAGGTCCTGTCGCTCTGGAAGATGCTGTGGAGGGAACACGGACCAATTTCCCAGGGTAGGGACCCAGGTCCTCTTGGGCCACCAGGGAGCGATTAAAATCAGTCTGCCCTCAGACTGACTCAGCTTCTTCACTATCTTTGGGATCAGAGGCAAGGGGGGGAAAGGCATAGGCAAAGTGGAAGTCCCAGTCTTGGGCCAACGTGTCCACACCCTCGGATCCTTTCTCCCTGGACAGTGAAAATAACCTCTTTACCTTCCTGTTCCCTCTGTGAGCGAAGAGATCTATCTCTGGTCTACCGAAGTACACTTCGGGGTTCAAATCCCACTCTCCCTGGTAAATTGGCTGTAGTCCGCTTCGACATTGCAGACCCCCTTTATATGCACTGCTGAAATTGAGGGGATCCTCTGTTCCGCCCACTCCAGGAGTTCCTGAGTCAGGCCCAGAAGAGCGCGGGACCTGGTGCCCCCCCCACTGATTTAGGAAGGCCACCGTGGTTGAATTGTCGGAAAGGATCTGAACCTCTTTCCCCCAGATTCTTTCTTCGAAAGCCTTTAAGACTTCTCTTACCGCCAAGAGCTCCCGGAAGAGCCCCTCTGAACTTGGTTCAGATACCCTGGAGTTCTTCCAGATGGGCCCCCCAACCCCAAGTGCTGGCATTGGTCTTCACCCTGAGGGGTTGGAGCTGAGCCCAGAGGTGATTCTCCCCCAACCTGTGAGGGTTGAGCCACCACTGCAAAGACTCCTTTACCCCTCCTTGAATTTGAGACCTTTTCGTCTAAGGTTCCCCTTTTTCCATCCCAGGAGGATAGGAGGAACTGCTGGAGAGTCCTGGAGTTGAGCCCACGGCACTGCAGGAATACAAGCTGTCATTAACCCGAGGACTATCATAACTCCTCTGAAGGAGACCTCCTCTGCCTCTAGAAGGGATGAAACTGCAGCTATCAGCTCTACTTTCCCCGGGGGCAGCACGAGCTTCTGTGCCGCCGAATCTACCAGGAACCCTAGGTAAACCTTGGTCTGCGCCGGAGTCAGAGGATTTTTCCTGGCTGATTAACCAATCCAGGTACTCCAAGGTACTTACTACTTTGTCCAGGTCGGACAGTAGTGGATCGCGACTTTGGTTGTAAACCAAAAGGTCATCCAGATAGGGGATCAGTGCTATCCCTTGGAGATAGAGGTACAAAACCACCTCTGCAAGGATCTTTGTGAACGATCTCGGTCTGGCTGGCAGCCCAAAGGATAGGGTGCAAAACTGCCAATGCTCCACGCCCTGACCCGAGAGAATCACAAACCGTAGAAATTCCTGGTGCCCTGGGAAAATGGGGACGTGAAGATAGGCATCTTTTAGGTCTATCGTGGCCATAAGCACCTCCTTCAGAAGATGCTTCCCGACTACTTGTACCGTAGGAACCTGTTTAGCCTTCTTAAATTTATTATAAGGCGGTACTTTTCCGAGGGCTTTGGGACCACAAAGATGTGAGAATAAAACCCTCGACCGCGTTGCTCTACTGGGACAGACACTATAACACCCTGCTCTGCCAGCTGCCTGATGCTCTGAAGAAGACCAACCGCGTTCTGTTGATCCCTGAGTAGGCAGGTTAGAAGGAAGCTTGGGGGAGGTGAGGAGAGTAGTCTCAATCTGTAGCCCTCTCTTATTATCAATAAGATGTGGGGGCTTTAAGTGATCCTTTCCCCCGAGTGAGAAATTGAGAGAGCCCTTCGACACCCTGACGTCACTTGGAATCTTTGTCAGTGGATTTTGGACCAGAAAAGAGGAGGCCTCCTTTTTGCTTGCCCTGGCCAACTCCTCATTTCTTGCCCTCCTTATCCCTGAATCGGTTCTTAACCTGGGGGCCTCAAAAAAAAAAATCTTCCCCAATCTTTCTTAGGCTTTACCAGAAACTTCTCTGTAGACCATCAGTGCCGCCTATCAGAGTCCATCCGTGCCGCCTCATTAGTGTCCATCAGTGCAGCCTATTAGCGCCCATCAGTGAAGGAAAACAATTACCCATTTGATAAATTCTTATAAAAAACATATAAATAATGTTTTTTTTTTTTCAAAATCTTTGGACTTTTTTTGTTTGTTAAATAAAAAAAAAACCCCAGTGGTGATTAAATACCACCAAAAGAAAGCTCTATCTGTGTAAAAAAAAAAAAGATAAAAATGTCATTTGGGTACAGTGTTGCATGACCACGCAATTGTCATTCAAAGTGAGAGAGCGCTGAAAGCTGAAAATTGGCCTGGGCAGGAAGGGGGTGAAAGTGTCAGGTAGGGAAGGGGTTAAAGTCACACATTGATAGATTGTTAAACGTGATGGAGTAAAAAAATCAGAGCGGTCCTTATCCCATCTCCTGGCAGACAAATGTCTGGTAATTACACGGTTGATGATTTCCTGTACTGCATGCGGCACATACAGGGTCAGAGCGGAGTCTAGTACAATCACATAATGATGTCAGTCCCCCCCCCCCCCCAGCATCAGTTAGTGTCAAATTGTCCGCCACACTCTCCCAGCCCCACTAAGGGTTGCTGATCGCCGCCATTACTAGGATAATAAAATAAATAAAAATTCCATCGATTGTAGACTATAACCTTCACACACACACCAATCAATATTCACTTATTGGGATATTATTTTTTACAGAAGATATGGAGCAGAATACATTTTGCCCAAGATGTATGAAAAAAAAATAGATTTTAAAATTTTTTATGTTGGATGTTTTATAGCAGAAAGTAAAAAAAAAAAATTATATATATATTTTTTTTCAAAATGTTTTTTTTTTTTTGGTTTATATAATGAGAATTAAAAAACTCAGAGGTGATCAAATACCACCAAAAGAAAGCTCTATTTGTGTGAAAATAATTATATAAATTTAATTTGGGTACAGCGTTGCATGATTTGTCAGTTAAAGTAGCGCAGTGCTGAATAGCAAAAAAAATGGTCTGGTCATGGAATCTTCCGGAACTGAATGGGGTAAAGAATATGTTCCCCCAACATTCCCTCTTCCTGATATGTGCCTGCTGTCCCACGTACTGGTATGAAGAAGTCTCCTGTTATCTTTGTATTGCTTCCTTTGTGTGAAATCCCTGGTGATCCTGCCAGTCCCTCTGCTTTCCTATTAAAAAACTGACCACACTAGGCATGAGAGCAGAGTGTTATCAGTTCTCTAGCTGTGCTGGGAACTCAGCCTGCTATCCTCCATTGATTAGGCTGACATGCCTCTTCCCCTGAACAGCTATTCACTAGGAAGACCAGTTTGCTGCTGTGTCTCCTCCTCCTGCTTTTATACAGCTGAGAATAGAGGGAATGTGATCACTTATAAAAAAGGAGGAAAAAAAGTTCTTATAATGTTTTTCATATCTATACACAAATGTTTTTCCTTTCATTTCTATTGAAACCACTTGCCTACTGGGCACTTTCACCCCATTCCTGCCCAGGCCAATTTTTCAGCGCTGTCACATTTTGAATGACAATTGTACCCATATGACATTTGTATAATTTTATTTCTTTAGATAGCTAGAGCTT
This sequence comes from Lithobates sylvaticus, assembly GCA_028564925.1. Lineage (NCBI taxonomy): Eukaryota > Metazoa > Chordata > Amphibia > Anura > Ranidae > Lithobates > Lithobates sylvaticus. Next base: position 589,295,472 of record CM053028.1, read on the forward strand.
TCTTTTGGGGGTATTTAACCGCCGCTGTTTTTTTTTACATTTACTAAACAAACGGAAAAAGCCTGAACATTTGGGAAAACAAATTTTTTTTAGTTTGTTATAAAATGTAGCAAATAAGTAATTTTTCTGCTTCACTGATAGGCACTAATGAGGATTATGATAGACGGCAAAGATAGTGCTGCCTGCCAGTGCCTGATAGGAGGCACTGATGGATGCTGAGAGGCAGCAATGATGGGCACTGGTAGGTGGCACTGATAGACAGCACATATGGATGCTCACAGGCGGCACTGACAGGCATCACTGATGGGCACTGACAGGCATCACTGATGGGCACTGTTGGGGCTGCACTGATGACCAGGATACTAATTGTCAGTGCAGATGTCCCCACTGAGGAATGCCACTTACCGATTGTAACGGGAGGGCACGTAGAACCCAGAATCCCTTGGAAAGGTTGGGAAACCCATGTTTCAGCTCCCCATGCACCTCTTATGTCTAAGTCACCCTGTGCCATCCTGGCACAGGGTGAGTGAGAAAATATATCTTGGATTACTTAAAATGTAAGTAAGTAATATTTATCCACAATATCTCCCAGGATATACGTAAAGACTATTCTTCTAGTTTGTTGATGAACTCAAGATGTTAATTGAGAGCGCTGATCTGGAGACGGACTGTCTGGTCACCTAGGCTGCCTTAAGTGCTGTGTTAATTAACATGTTAATTATGTGATTGTCTTTTAAGTTGTTGCTATAGGGGAGGGGGGAGTATCCATGAGCAGCCCTTCCTCATTATCTAACCCCTTGTGTTAAATGTATATAAAAAGGCTGTATTCTGTCCAATAAAGGAGTTCAAGATTCTACAAGCTATTTTCAAGTAGACTTGTATTCAATGCAGCTATAATAATATCTCTCTCTGATGGTTTAGATTGGAGGAAGCAGTATTACTGACGGAAGCACACACACTAAGCTGTGCACCCCCCGCGGGTGATGTATGACGTCCTCCCAGAACAAGAGCGCCCCCACCTGTTCGTCATTTCACTATATGGAGGGCGGGAATCAGTTAAACTGAAAGGGTTGTTTTACAAGGTGGGGTCTTACATACACTTTACCTTATATCCTTCAGTGTGTATTGTACTCATAAGTGTATGAGTATGATCTCAGGTTTTAGTATGAAACCATGTCTGACAGGGCAAACTAAGGGGTCTACTTATAGAAAATTCATTCAGTCATTACAAAGCATGGCCATAATTTAACACAGTGATTTCCTATCATTGTCAGCTCCATCTAGTGGCCATAAAATTTTATTTTTCATGAAATTCCTCAATCAGTAAAAATAGCACAATACCGCATTATGGTCACAAGGAAATCAGTGTATGAAATAAAATACAACTAATATTCATCATAGCTGGGTGAATGTTGGTCAAATTCATTCAACTAATTCTTTTTAAAAACAGACCTCTAAGTGTTTGTGAAAGCTTGCACCACAAAATGTACTCCATTGAAAGGTGATGACTCCATTTTTATTTTTCTACTGCTATCAATGGCCAACACGGTACAACACTTCATCCATGTCTTTGGTGATCTCTGATCTCCTTATGAACTGTTTCTTACATGATGAAGATCAGCCATGGAGTATATCTGAGGTGTATATCAGGGTGTGCTTCTTCCCCACATGAGAGCTGTGATGTCCAGCAACATTCATATAGAAGACATTTCCCGCACTCAAGGCACTAATACATTTTGAAGGTTGTGTGGGATCCCTGATGTACAGGAAGACGGGACTTCAGAGAGGAACAATTCCCTCACTCAGGACAGGAAAGTGGCTTCTCCCCCGTGTGAGATCTCTGATGTCTGGTAAGATCGGACTTCTGTGAAAAACATTTCCTGCACTCAGGACAGCAATGTGGCTTCTCCCCAGTGTGAGATCTCTGATGTGTGTTAAGATCAGACTTATGTGAAAAACATTTCCCGCACTCAGGACAGGAATATGGCTTCTCCCCTGTGTGAGTTCTCTGATGAGAGTTAAGAAGGGACTTGCGTGAAAAACTTTTCCCACACTCAGAACAGGAATACGGCTTCTCTCCCGTGTGACATGTCTGATGTGTGTTAAGATTGGACTTCTGTGAAAAACATTTCCCACACTCAGAACAAGAATATGGCTTCGTCCCTGTGTGAGATCTCTGATGTGTGTAAAGATGATGCTTCTGTGAAAAACTTTTCCCGCACTCAGGACAGGAATATGGCTTTTTTCCAGTGTGCAATTTCCGATGTCTGCAGAGATTGGACCTATATGAAAAACATTTTCCACACTCAGTACAGGAAAACCTCTGATCACCATCCCCCACAGTCTGAGGTTCCTCAGGATAAGAGGAATACGATGGTCCATCTACACTGTGTGGTGCCGGATGGACATTTGAGGTAGTCGGGTTTTCTCCTGGACTATACTGTGTGATGTCCTCATCTTCTACTTTACAGTCTGGAGACAAAGTGAGACAATCCTCTGAGGTTTTCCTCATCTCCCGTCCATCTACTAAAATACAAATAAAAAGATTATTACTAAACATGAGCAGATTGGTTCCCCTAAACCAGGACTCCACCCACATCAGGCAGCTTTGTCTCTGAGGATCTTACAATTCCCCCCTCAAGGTAACTAGTAAATGGGTCCCCTGATCTCCTACCAGTTCATTTCTTTATTCATGGATCTTAGTCAGAGAGCGAGGAAACAACGAGTACTATCTTTTATAGAAGTGACAGTGATACGGGGATTATAGGACGGGTGTCCCCACCCCCTCTATCACTCATTGCCATCTTCCCAACACAAGAAGTCCTGCACTTCCTTATTTAGTCCATGATTTAGTCATGGATAACAGCGGGGCTGAGCCCCACCAGAGGTCAGAGAGTGAGGATGGGGGGGGAGAACAACCAAGATGAAGACTGGACTGATCCTGAAGACCACCATCATTGGGTTATTGACTCCTCAATCATTATCACTTTCTGTTAAAGCTGATGGGGCTGGACTGATGATTAGTACCCTGAATATCAGTGTTTAAAGTGCTCTGTCAGGATTTCCAATTATCGGCTCTTCTTTCCTCACACAGTGACAGCGCACGAGGAAAAGAAATGCAGATAACCGGCAAGTTTGTTTACATGGGATCAGCTCTGATTGGACATGCTTGATTACATGGTAAAGGACCGATGTGATTGGCGCTTTATCTCGATCTTTGATCAGCTGTGTACAAAGGACACAGCACTCACATAGAAAGTGACCGATGCATTCGACAAGGGGCATGTGGGCGCCCTTCCAGAGCAAGAGAGCCACGCTGTAGCTGTCTTTCAGCCATGGTTCGGTACTGATGTTGGTAACCAGTTGCCAACCACGCTATAGCCGAATGAAGGTTAAAGCGCTGCCAGCTAGTTCTGGGATGTAGTCATATGACGGCCTCCCATGCTGGCGCTTCCGGAAGTATCTGTGATCACTGGGTCCAATCGCAGCAGCTCTTTACCATGTAATCACTCCAATGACAGAGGAATCACTTTGTAAACAAACCGGGGTCATGCCCGGTCAGCTCTCTCCTCACACTGATACAGAGTGCGAGGAAAGGAGAGAGATCAGTTGCTGGATCATGAGTTTTTCTAAATTCTGTGTGCCATTTGGTGTCCTACAGTGCCCTTTGATGCCCATAAGTGAGTGCACATCAGTGCTCATTAGTTCCCTACAGTGCTAATCAGTGCACATCAGTGCCATACGGTTCTAATCAGTGGCCTACAGTGCTCATCAGTGCCCTACAGTGTTCACCATTTCACATCACTGCCATACAGTGCCCATCAGTGCCAGTACAGTGCCCCATTAGTGGCACTACAGTGCCCTATTTGTGCTTATCGGTGCCCATTGGTGCCATTCTATCAGTGGATCCTCATCAGCGCCCATCAGACCCACTGAATCAGTGCCAACTTGTCAGTGCAGCCTCAGTGCAGTGTATTAGTGCACATTAGTGCAACCCCATCAGTGCACAATAGTGCACCCTCATCAGCACCCATCAGTTGGCCCTCTTAAGAACACAACTTCCATCTCTGTAGGAAGCAAAATATCTGCAGCCTACCCCCTCCACTGGAGCCTCTGCAAACAGGGTGCAGGACACACTCCATACAAAACACAAGAACTGCAGCTCTTTCCAGCAAAAGCCAGGAGCAGCCTCTGCAAATGATATGTTCAAAAGACTCATTCTGCCTCATAGAATATACGTTGGGGTGTTTATTTTCCAAAATGGGGTCATTTTGTGTGTGTTTCCACTGTCCGGATGCTTCAGGGCATTCTAAAATGGGATCGGTAGTCAGTAAATGAGGTGTGTAATTTATGCTCCTAGAATACCTGGAGGTACCACTTGGATGTTGGGCCTCTGTATGTGGCCAGGCTGTGAAAAAGTCTCACACATGTGGTATCGGCAGTGTTGGTCATCTTACTTTAAAAAAGTAATTAGTTACATTACAAATTACTTATCCCAAAAAAGTAATTGAGTTAGTAACTCAGTTACTACATTGGAAAAGTAATTAGTTACTCAGAAAAGTAACTGTGATTTTTTTTTTTTTTATATTCTTAGGGGCGGGTCTAGTATTACTGTAAGCAAGGGGTGCGTTCCCCCCCTGCACGTCTATTTCCCCTCTGTACCCCCCTGCACGTCTGTTCCCCCCCAACACATATATCTGTTTCCCCTCTGTGCCCCACTACACATCTGTCCCCCCCACACACGTATATCTGTTCCCCCTCTGTACCCCACTACACGTCTGTTCCCCCCCCCCCCCACACACATATCTGTTCCCCCTCTGTACATCTGTCCCCCCCAAACTCACGGATCGGATCGTTGCTTGGATCAGAGTCACGGATCGGATCATTTTTCGGATCAGCAAATAATAATTGAATTTGCAAAAACCTGTAAAAATTCCACCACCATAAAGCCCCCACTGTAATATCCATAATCTCACCCACTGTAATATCCACGTCATCTCCTCAACTGTAATATTGGCTGAGCATGGCTGGGTACGGCTGAGCATGGCTGGGTACGGCTGGGTATCGCCGAGTATGGCTGGGTATTACCGTGTATTGCAGAGTATGGCTGGGTATTACCGAGTATTGCAGAGTATGGCTGGGTATTACCGAGTATTGCAGAGTATGGCTGGGTATGGCAGAGTATTGGCAGGGTGTTGCAGAGTATTGGCAGGGTGTTGCAGAGTATTGGCAGGGTGTTGCAGAGTATTGGCAGGGTGTTGCAGAGTATTGGCAGGGTGTTGCAGAGTATTGGCAGGGTATTACCGAGTATTGCAGAGTATGGCTGGGTATTACCGAGTATTGCAGAGTATGGCTGGGTATTACCGAGTATTGCAGAGTATGGCTGGGTATTATCGAGTATTGCAGAGTATGGCTGGGTATTACCGAGTAGTGCAGAGTATTGCAGAGTATGGCTGGGTATTACCGAGTATTGCAGAGTATGGCTGGGTATTACCGAGTATTGCAGAGTATGGCTGGGTATTACCGAGTAGTGCAGAGTATTGCAGAGTATGGCTGGGTATTACCGAGTATTGCAGAGTATGGCTGGGTATTACCGAGTATTGCAGAGTATGGCTGGGTATTACCGAGTATTGCAGAGTATGGCTGGGTATTACAGAGTATTGCAGAGTATGGCTGGGTATTACGGGGTATTGCAGAGTATGGCTGGGTATGGCAGAGTATTGCAGAGTATAGCTAGGTATTACAGAGTATGGCTGGGTATGGCAGAGTATGGATGGGTATTACGGGGTATTGCAGAGTATGGCAGAGTATGGCTGGGTATGGCTGGGTATGGCAGGGTGTTGCAGAGTATTGGCAGGGTGTTGCAGAGTATTGGCAGGGTATTACCTGGGTATTGCAGGGTGTTGTCAGGGTATTGGCTGGTATTGGCAGGGTATGTGCTGGCATCCGATCTCTCCCCTCCACTGTACAGATCTGTACACAGAGGGGAGAGAGGAACCGGCGTCAAGATGACGCCGGTTTGTTTACAAGTGATTGCTCCGTCAAATGACGGAGCGATCACTTGTAAACAAAAAGAGAAAGTCACGTGACCTGTGATGACACGCGTCGGGAGGAGGAGCCCAAGTGACAGTGCTAAGCTAAGCACAGCACAGTGAGGAGGAAAGGGCTGACAGCCCCCTATCTGAGCCTGACCATTAGCAGGATTTGAACGCGCAAACACCTACTGGGTACACGTGAGTTGTATAGCTGTAGGCAACCACCTAAAAGATCTTCTTTGTTTGATGGTTGAATAGAGCGCTGCGCAATGGTTTTTTGTTTGTGTCTTTTTCTCTTTTATATCATACCGGAGCAAGATATCAGGAGGAACCAAAGGGAAAAAAGCCCTACATTCCCAGCATAAAGGGAAGTTTCTTTTTTTCTCTCTTTTTCTAATTGTGTCCTGGATATCATTAGTGGATGTGAAGAGTTATTTCATTAATTATCTAACTCATTTAATGGACTGCTTTCACCTATGGGATTAATATAATATTTAACTGGCGGCCGTTTACCCATTAATTCATCAATTAATTAGCTAATCCATCAGGTCAAGCCTGTATTGGCTTTTGGAATTTATATATCCCCATATGCATCACTGGCATAAACTGGATATTTCCTTTCTTTGACACATTATAACACATACTTGTTTTTACTCACATTTTGAAGCACTTTATTTTTTTAAAACACATTGTATTTATTTTTAACACATTGTGTATTTATTTATTTATTAAATTGGTTACAACCTCATTGTAACTTGAAGTTTATATATATATTTTTGTGCACCTGGGATTGTCACGCAAGCACTTATATATTTTATTATACCATGACATTTGTCTTTTAACCTCACCTGCTGATCTAAATAGACTAAGGTTGATATTGCACACTATTTATACTCTAGTATTTATTTTCAAATGACTAATTTGCTAAATTTTATAACAGAAACAAAGAACATTTTTTTTTTTTTTCAAAAATGGCAGTCTTTTTTTTTATAGCGCAAAAAATAAAAAACCCAGTGGTGATTAACCACTTGCCGACCAGCCGCCGCCATAATACTGTGGCAGGTTGCCTCGTTACCGCAAATCGATGGGGCACCAGATGCGCGTGGTTGTTGTTCCTAGTGATGAGGAACAGCGATCTCTCTGTACTCCCAGTCAGTCCCACCCCCCCAGTTAGAAACACCAGGGAACACATTTAACCCCTTGATCGCCCCCTAGTGTTAACCCCTTCCCTGCCTGTGACATTTACACAGTAATCAGTCGATTTTTATAGCACTGATCGCTGTATAAATGTCACTGGTCCCAAGAAAGTGTCAAAAGTGTTTGATCTGTCCGCCGCAATGTAGCAGTCCCACTAAAAGTCACAGATCACCGCCATTACTAGTAAAAAAATAAAAATAATAAAAATGCCATAAATCTATCCCCTATTTTGTAGACACAATAACTTTTGTGCAAACAAATGTATAAAAGCCTATTGCATTTTTTTTTTTTTTCCAAAAGTATGTAGAAGAATACATATTGGCCTAAACTGAGGAAAAAAAGTGTTATTTTTTTGGGATATTTATTATAGCAAAAAGTTAAAAATATCGTTTTTTTTTAAATTGTCTGAATTTTTTTGTTTATAAAAAAAAAATAAAAAACAGCAGAGGTGATCAAATACCATCAAAAGAAAGCTCTATTTGTGGGAAAAAAAAAGGACATACATTTTATCACTGATATCACCCAGTCCTTGCCCTACTCTGGACCAATCAGTGAGCAGTATGGGTGGAGGAATGTATTTAGTGTTAATGACCCACCTGTACTGATCTCTGTAGGAGTGTCCTCCTCTATAAATGTCCTCATTATTCCATCCTCCTCCATAGACTGCTGATCATCCCTCACACACCTCTCTTCTTCTTCTGCTTTAACCTCAAATTCTATATCGATTGGATCTCCACTCTAAATCAAGACAATGAGAGTGAATATTATCTGTAAAATATAAGCTTTATTATTGTGACATCACATACAAAATCCACACATTGTTTCCATGGGTCTGTATTTTATAAGCTCCATCCTACCAACCTTGTAACATTGAGGGATGGTGTGATCTTCCTGTGTGGAATCCCGGGAATACAGGGGAAGGGGACATCTCTCTGGTGGGTTCCTGGTATTAGGTGGCTCCATCTTATCCTTGTGTCCTTCTGAAAACTCCTCCATCACTCCATACTCCTCATCCTCCTCTTTATACTCTTCTTTAACAACAATATTATCATCCCCGAGGTCTCCACTCTGAATATATAAAAAAAACATTAATTGTAACAAACATGTTGTGTATAAATCAGAACTACCAATAATTGTCAATCATCTACCTGATGATGGTGGGGGATGGTGTGACCTTCCTGTGTGGAATCCCGGGAATACAGAGGACGGGGACATCTCTCTGGTGGGTTTCTGTAGCTGGATGACTCCACCATGGTGTCCTGGTACAGATCTTTGTGTTCTTTTAGAAACTCTGACTTCTCCATCACCCCGTCCTCATCATCCTCCTCTTTTATATCTTCTTTAACTTCAACTTTAGGATCTCTCAGGTTTCCACTCTGAATATATAATAAAAATGACATCAATTGTAACAATGCAGATAATGTACAGATCCTAATGATACTATCAGTGATTGTTCCTCATCTACCTGATGATGGTGGGGGATGGTGTGATCTTCCTGTGTGGAATCCCGGGAATACAGAGGACGGGGACATCTCTCTGGTGGGTTCCCATTACTGGATCCATCTGTAGGAAACACACACACTGACTGAATACATTGTTTCTATGTGTTTATCAGATGATGGGGGATCTAGGTGGAGCCTCCGTACTGCTCTCTCCTTTACAATAAAGTCTCCTCTTACCCGGTGATGTGAGGGGCGGCTGGTTGTCCATCATGACGTCCTTGTAGAGATCCTTGTGTCCTTCTAAATACTCCCACTCCTCCATGGAGAAATAGACAGTGACATCCTGACACCTTATAGGAACCTGACACACACAATGATACAGTCACCATCCAGACACATCCCTTGTCTGTTACTGGATAATGTCCCAGAATTCCCAGCACCGCTCACCTCTCCTCCATCATCTCTCTGGTGACTTCTAGAATCTTCTTTGTATTTCTCTATTCTATCAGGGAGGGAGGTGGAGGCAATGTGATGGTCATATGATCTCCAGACTTCACAGGAGGAAAAGTCTAGATCTGAACAGAAATAGTAAAAAAAAATGATATTCCCAGAATCCTCCTCACCTCACCATTCATGTCTCCATTTTATTAAAGCCCCAGTTCAGGCCTTGTAAAATTTACCCACAAAGGACCCCCACACCACTCAGGCTAAAATCTTGTTGCAGACATTTTGGGATCATTACATACAACGCAGGACCAACAGTCCCACTTTGCTAGTGAGGATGCCAAGAGTCTGCCCACATCCTAAGAAAAGCCAGATGGAGGGACATTGGGGAGGAGGAGCTGTGAGGTCAGTGTGATGTCATAGGACATGCTGAATCTGGATGGAGGGACATTTGGATGGGGAGATTTGAGGGGTGCTCTTTATGAGGCTTCCGTGCAAACCAAATCATTGTTCCTGGGTGCGTCCTTCCTCTCCTAAACTGAAGAGAGAACTTTGACCTTCACCATACAGAAATCTGTCAGGAATCTGTGTAGTAAGCTCTCATGTGATCAGGTGACGTGCGGTGGAACGGAGTGTAAATAGCAGACAATTTTCTCCAGACCTCCTAATGGTGGGGATGGATTTTGCTGAGTGCTGGTGCCAAGTTTCCACCCCCCAGGATCACTGCAGGTGTGGAGAAAAGCTGTGTAAGAGGATATGGAGGAGATATGAGGAGGAGATCCAGGAATCAGGATAAAGGTCAGGACAAGCAACAGACGAGCGCATCCAAGAGATGAAGCCGGGGTCACTACACAGAAAATCAATCCAAGGAAACAACAGGCAGGACGAGGAATAGCAAGAAGGAGCTCAGAGACAAATGAGAATATTGCTCAGCCAATGGGAGATTATCTCAGCATGACTTACATAATGAAGAAGATGAGGGGGAGGGGAGGAAGTCACTTAAGGCGGGGCTTGACAAATTTTCTTTGAATCTAGGAGCCAGCTAAAAAAATTTAGGACAGTTTTTTTTTTTTTTTTTTTTAAGAAACTTTATTGTTTTTTTCTTATGAACATACAATACCAAGGACAATGCAACAAATAAACATATGCATAGCATTATCCTGGAGCAAAATTATAATGTCAAATGTGGTTGTAGCTGAGGAAGGAGGAAGAGGAAAGGAAGTGGGTAGGAAAGGGGGGGGGGGGGGGGGGGGGGGAGAAAACTAGAGCTTGACTTTACATGAACTGAGCTAACATGGAGCTCGGATTAATCAAGCAAACATACAATGGTAAACCATATTTTAGGCAGATGCCAACCAGCAAGTACAGGTGGGAAGAATAAAACACCTATGACCAGGGGCGTTGCTAGGTCTACAAAAGATCTGGGGCTAGAGCCCATAGCAGTGTAGTAAAGAAAGTCATACGCTTGGGCGGCCATACACATGTATATACAGTAATATACGTGTGTGTGTGTATATATATCCCCAGAAAGCCCCCCACTTACATCAGGGTCCCCAGAGAGCCCCCCCCCCTACATCAGGGTCCCCAGGGACCCATGCAGAGACTCAGGGCTATGGGCCCCAGATTCGGGGCTATAGCCCCAAAAGCCACCCCTAGCGACGCCACTGCCTATGACCATTAAACCTAATGTCCAGTAACATAGTAGTTAAAACAATACGAGAGTAAATTAGCAGGTGGGTCGGTGAGTTAGTGAGATGGTGGTGTCAAACCAGAGGGGATAGGATACGTGACTTGAGCTGGGGCCGATAAGACTTTATTGGCATACGAGTCCCATTTGTGGTGAAAGCGAGATGACTGGTGGTGATGCGACAGGATCAGGTCCAACCTTTCCTTATTTAGGAAGGTCAGACTGTTTGAGGATGGCCCTTCTGGCAGCCATGTGGCAGGTAGATAACCAATCCTTGTTTTGCTGAATAGCTTTGATCAGTGGTTTTGGTGTGCTGAGAGAGGGAGTCTCTAGATATCCAAACAGCAGGGAATAGAGATCTTTGAAAGGTTGAAGGCTTGTCACTGAAGCTGCAAAAAGTTCTACTTGGTCCCAGAATTTTGAAACATGTGGGCAGGACTAGAGTCTGTGTAGTAGAGAAGGCCTGTGGTCACCACATAGTGGTGAGATCTCTGGGTGGGCAAGAGCTGGTCACAAAGCTGATCGCTTGTTGGACATGGAGGAAATGGTGTGAGGGTAGATTATATATTTGCCTAAGCTGTGGAAAAGGGAGGGCTGTGCCTGTTAATACATCAAACAATTTCACACATTTTGTTAACCCTTGTGAGGCCCATGTGGAAAATGCCACGTATTTCTGTGCCTGTGGGAATAGAGGGTGCCCAAGAATTGGGAGATAGTCCCAGTTCCTTCCTGATCTCGCTCCAGCCCAACGACGCGTTTCATATGAGTAAATTGTGTTATGGGGCTACCATTTGGGATTCTAAATCGTAATTGGAATACCTGGAGGCCTGTGTTATCCAGCCTAACCCCACTCTCGAAAGACAGGATAGATTGTAGAGTCTGTTTGGGAGGTTAGCTCCCCCTTCACGTTTGGGGAGGTATAATTTTTGGAGGGATACACAAGGTCTGCGGCCACCCGCCATATGAAAGTGGTTAAGGCTTTTTGGAGTTGCTGAAGATCTTTGTAAAAGAAGGGCAATGGTTTGGAGGGGGTATAGGAGTTTTGGGAAGCTGACCATTTTAAAAAGGTGGCACCTACCAAAGAAACAGAGGGGGAGGTCTGACCAGCTGTCCAGCTTTGCGGCTACAGGAAACCTCTTGGGAATAATCCACAAACATGAGTAGCTTGTGGCCATCCAGCTGAAGGGATTTTTAGTTCAGGAAGAATCTCAGGATATTGACTCTGTCAGAGTAGTTAAGGTAGCGGAATATAATGGGACGTGATGTGCGTCTCTCATTTGATGGGCCTCCCAGACAGTGAGCCCTTTCCACTATGCATGGAGTTGGTATCCCCAGGGCTCCTGGGATGCGCGCCACACAGGTTTCCTGGAGGGAGTCCGAGTTGAAGGTCTCGGGTAGACCTATAATTTGCAGGTTATTGCGGCGCAAGCGATTTTCGAGATCATCTAGTATGAATTGCTCTGACATGCGTTTTTTTTCAGATCAGACAGGCGTTTGGGATGATCTTCCAGCTCTTTCCTAAACTGTGTGATGCCTGCAGCTATAGCCCTGTCTACTGCTGCAGTGATGGTGGGAAAGAGGAGGACTGCTACTGAGGGAGCAGTACTTGTCTTCAGGGAGGATGGAAGCTGTGGCTGCAGGCTGTGCTGGATCTGCTGTCACGGCCATCTCAACAGCGTCGGCCATATTGGCTGCATGTGAGGCAGACTGAGGGGGCCTCCGAGCGGGTGGCCGCAGTCGTGCTGGAGGTGCCATGCACCATGTACCGATCCATCTCCGCTGAGTCCTGAGATGTCACAGAGGAGGCAGTGGGCTGATTGCTGTCCACAGGCTACGCAGGGCCGTTTTTTTAAGCTGAATTGTCCCGGAGCCGCCGTTCCAGCCTCTGCTACATGTGGCACTGGGACTGTAAGTAGCAGAGTTTTTAAGGCAAGTGTGGGTTATCAGTGCCTGGAGCAGGGCAAGTAATTTGTGGGGTAGGACATGTGGTGTAGGGTGCAGGACATTGGGTACAGGGTACCAGAGAAGGGTGTAGGTCACCACAAAACATGGGATGCAGGATAAGGGTACAGTGTGCAGAATGCAGGACATAGTTACATAGTAGGTAAGGTTGAATAAAGACAATAGTCCATCCAATTCAACCTGCGTAGGCGTATGTGTGTCAGTGTCAATAATCATTTTCCATATCCATGTATGTTGTGTTCTTTAAGATGTATGCCCAAGAGTCTCTTAAAAATATTAATACTCCCCGCTGACACCACCACTTGTGGAAGGGAGTTCCACATTCTTACCGCCCTAACAGTGAAAAACCCCCTATGCACCTATGCAGCTTAACTGTATGCCGACCAGCCGCCGCAGTTTTTACTGCGGCAGAATGGTATGGCTGGGCGAAACAACGTTACCTTATGTCGCTTCGCCTTTTGGCCACTAGGGGCGACCGATGACCGTCTGGCACCTGCGCTCGCTTGTGACAGAGCGAGAACCGGGATCCGTGTGTGTAAACACACAAATCCTGGTTCTCTCAGGGGAGTAGAGACAGATCGTGTGTTCATACAAAGTATGAACACCGATCTCTCTCTCTCCTCCTACAGTTAGAACACACACTAGGGAACACAGTTACCCCCTTGATCGCCCCCTAGTGTTAACCCCTTCCCTGCCAGTGACATTTATACAGTAATCAGTGCATTTTTATAGCACTGATCGCTGTATAATTGTTAATGGTCCCAAAAATGTGTCAAAAGTGTCCAATTTGTCCGCTGCAATATCGCAGTCCCAATAGAAATCGCAGATCGCCGCCATTACTAGTAAAAAAAAAAATAATAATAATAAAAATGCCATAATTCTAGCGTCTTTGTGCAAACCAATCAATATACGCTTACTGTCATTTTTTTTCACCAAAAATATGTAGAAGAATACATATCAGCCTAAACTGAGAAAATTTTTTATTTTTTTTTATTTATTTTTTTAATGTGGGATATTTATTATAGCAAAAGTAAAAGATAGTGTTTTTTTTTTTAATTGTCACTGTTCTTTTGTTTATAGCGCAAAAAAAAATAAAAAACGCACAGGTGATCAAATACCACCAAAATAAAGCTCTATTTGTGGGGAAAAAGGACAACAATGTTGTTTGGGTACAGCATCGCACGACCGCGCAATTGTCAGTTAAAGCGACGCAGTGCCGAATCGCAAAAAAAAAGGGCCCGGTCATTGAGCAGCCAAATCTTGCGGGGGTGAAGTGGTTAAGGTTAAACCGCTTCTCCTCCAATCACATTGTGTGTCCCCTCACACTCCCTGAGATCCAATGGCTTTTTTCCTTCGCTGGGATCACCACTGACATATTTGTAAATCGCTATTATATCTCCTCTCAAGCGTCTTTTCTCCAGCGAGAATAAAATTTAGTGCTTGTAGTCGCTCCTCATATTTGAGGTCCTCCAGCCCCCTAATTAATTTAGTTGCCCTCCTTTCTTTCTCCAGCACATCCCTTCCGAGGACTGGTGACAAAAACTGGACGGAATACTCCAGATGTGGCTGAACCAGAGTTTTATAAAGTGGTAGAATTATAGTTTTATCTCTGGAGAAAATCCCCTTTTTTATGCATGCCAATATTCTGATGGCTTTGGTAGCTGCAACTTGACATTGCATGCTATTGCTCAGTCTGTCTTCTACTAGGACCCCCAGATCTTTCTCCATTATTGTCTCCCCCCATTGGGTACAGGGTATCAGAGAAGGGTGTAAGTCACTGCAGCACATGGGATGCAGGAGAAGGGTGCAGAATGCAGGACATGGGGTGCAGGGGAAGGGTACATTGTGCAGATTGCAGGACATGGGGAGCAAGGTGCAGAATGTAGAACATTGGGGTGCAGGACATGTGGTGGAGGGTGCATAACGCAGGACATGTGGTGCAGGGTGCATAACGCAGGACATGGGGTGCAGGGTGCATAACGCAGGACATGGGGTGCAGGGTGCATAACGCAGGACATGGGGTGCAGGGTGCATAACGCAGGACATGGGGTGCAGGGTGCATAACGCAGGACATGGGGTGCAGGGTGCATAACGCAGGACATGGGGTGCAGGGTGCATAATGCAGGACATGGGGTGCAGGGTGCATAACGCAGGACATGGGGTGCAGGGTGCATAACGCAGGACATGGGGTGCAGGGTGCATAACGCAGGACATGGGGTGCAGGGTGCATAACGCAGGACATGTGGTGCAGGGTGCATAACGCAGGACATGGGGTGCAGGGTGCATAACGCAGGACATGGGGTGCAGGGTGCATAACGCAGGACATGTGGTGCAGGGTGCATAACGCAGGACATGGGGTGAAGGGGAAAGGTACAGTGTTCAGTATGCAGGACATAGGGTACCAGAACATGGGGTACAGGGTACTGGAGAAGGGTGCACGTCACCGCAGGTCATGGGATGCAGAAGAAGGATGCAGAATGCAGGAAATGGGGTGCGGGGGAAGGGTAGAGGGTGCAGAATGGAGCAAAGTGTACCAGAAAAGGGTGTAGGTCACCTCAGAACCTTCAGGATGAAGGACCTGGGGGGTGCAGGACAGTAATACAATCCCCCACTCCCCTGTGTCCTCCTGCATGTTCTGTATCTCCCCCCCCAGCAGTGTGTGAGAGCAGAGTGGATGGAGAGGACATCTTGTGTACATAAAGCAGCATGTCCCTCCCTGGCTGGTCTCTTAGCTGGCTGCTTTGCAGGCTTGTCCTGGTTACTCCTGTAAGGACTCTGTAGTCCTGTTTCTCAGCACCTTGTGGGGATCTTCGTGGCAGTGCCGAGTTGGTGCCATGTTGGAGATTCGGTCCCACTCCTTCTTCTCTGTTCTGCTGGAGGGCTCTGCAGGGACACAGACAGCTGTGGGTGGAAGCAGGAGCCGATGGTGACAGTAATGCGGCCACGGAAAGGAGAAAGATCATCAGCGGGAGCTCAGTGAGATGAGTCCTCTCATGCCGCTGTCCTGCCCAGTCCACCCCTGACTTCACAGGTCGGGTGCCTCCTCCTCCCCTCACCCCGCTCTGAGACACATTCCTGTCTGAATAATGTGTCCGGGTTTCAGGCAGACACTTTATTCAGACCAACAGTGAGAATGGGCTGACAAGAGCCCAGGGGCCAGGAGGATGCCATTTCTAGTCACCATGGTGACCTGGGATTTGTCAAACCCTGACTTATGGTGACCATAGATACATGGAAATTCAGCTGGTTCAGCAGGGATCGGTCACATTTCCATCCATGTGTGGTCACTGCCCGATAGGGGTGCAACGGATCAAAAAACTCACGGATCGGATCGATCCTCGGATCAGGAGTCACGGATCGGATCATTTTCGGATCAGCAAATAATAATTGAATTTGCAAAAACCTGTGAAAATTCCGCCACCATATAGTCCCCACTGTAATATCCACGTCATCTCCCCCACTGTAATATCCACGTCATCTCCCCCACTGTAATATCCACATCCTCTCCCCACTGTAATATTGGCTGGGTATCGCAGAGTATTGGCTGGGTATCGCAGAGTATTGGCTGGGTATCGCAGAGTATTGGCTGGGTATCGGCTGGGTAATGCAGAGTATCGCAGAGTATTGGCTGGGTATCGGCTGGGTAATGCAGAGTATCGCAGAGTAATGCAGAGTATCGCAGAGTATCGCAGAGTAATGCAGAGTATCGCAGAGTAATGCAGAGTATCGCAGAGTAATGCAGGGTAATTCAGGGCAATTCAGGGTAATTCAGGGCAATTCAGGGTAATGCAGAGTATATGCAGGGTAATGCAGGATATTGGCTGGGTAATGCAGGGTTTACAAGTGATCGCTCCGTCATTTGACGGAGCGATCACATTAAAAACAGTGGCCGGGTGTACCAAGATGGCCGCCGCTCCGGAGCTAGGCCGAAGCCGCGGCCTTTCCTAAGGCCGCCGGGTGTACAAAGATGGCCGCCGTCGCTCCGGAGCTAGGCCGAAGCCGCGGCCTTTCCTAAGGCCGAGGCCGCGGAGCGCTCCGCGGATCGCGGGGTGTGCCGATCCGAACGGGGTGGCCCGTTCGGATCACGGATCGGCGACGATCCGTTGCACCCCTATAAAAGTCATTCGATCAGCGGCTGCAGCCAATAGCTTCATCACTGATCTGTGTATTCTGAGAGCGGAGGAGCGCCCCCCATTGTCAGAATACAATAGTGCAGCGGGGAGGATTCCCCCATCCCCCTCCAATGTGTGGATGGGGGAATCACTTCAGTTTTTTCCTCTCAGCCCGCTGGCTGAATGATAAAACTGAACCATGTATGGCCAAATTTGGACGCAAAATATATTAATCATCAACTGATCCCCCCTGAAGGGGTTAATCTACGTATTACCTCCGCTGCCGTCAGATCCAGCAATGTCTCTCCTCTACCAAATGGAACTTCCTGTGTGTACCTGACATCACTTCCTGCCTTCCATAGAGACTTCCTGTCTGGGTAGAGGTGAGATCACCATCTTGTGGAGCTCAGAGGAACTGCAGCCCAGAGAACCATCTCATAGTGTGAACACGGCCTTGTGCTGTGTGTGTATGTACTGTATATCCTTATAGATGGGTCATCTCCACTCCCACCAAGGGGGATAGAAATATATTACTGCTCGGGGGGGAGACATTTTGGCCCCTTTGATTTTGCAGTAAAATTGATGTCAGATTTAGTCATGTAGAACATCTGTTATATGGATACAAAGATCCCCAGCCGAGAGTAAAGGGTGGAAATGGCTCCTGATCCCCAGATTTGGGCAATTATGTCACCAATATAAATAGAATAAAACCTGCGCTATGTGTAACAACTCAAATACCTACAGAAATAACTTATACCGGACTGCTGCTGTAACAAAGGTAAGTATTCCCTTTATCACCTAGAAGAGCATTATGTGTCACAGCGCTGTCCTATTGTGTGTGCACATAAATCATCACAAATACACTAAAATATGTGGAGACATTCATATATAAAGTGCTAGGGGCTCAAATAATATTCTCTGCAGATCTACTGCTTCCACTTTACACCTACTTCATTGATCTTATGGTGTTTATCTATGAATGAAGTAAACTGATCCATGTGCAAATTCATATACAACATAAAGTGCTTTGTGCTCAAGATGCTGTTCCCTGCAGATCCACTGCCTCCACTTTGCACCTATTTCTTTAATCTCATAATATCTGCTTCTCTATTAAAGAAACTAAAAAAAAAACTGCAAATTCATGTAATCATACGATATTTTGTGCTCAATATAGTGTTCTCTGCAAGTCCACTGCTTCCACTTTGCATCTACTTCAATGAACGTATTTTGCTTACAAAAATCCACAAATCAACGAAAAGTTCATTGCAGGAGTGATCGAGGAGGATCCAGTTCCTTTGCCATCGGAGGTGAGGAGAGTGTGAAGGATGTTGGTGACTCTGGTAGATGGCAGTGTCGGCTTCCTGGCGGGATCGGGAATGTGGGGTTTCTAATACGCCCGAGCCCATCTCTAGTGGTAACACCCGTGACTTTGTTTTCTCCCACCTGTGCACTCCGTGCAACCTCTACAACTATCCTTTTCCTCTCTCTGATCACCACCTTATTAGTTTCACCCCTTCCTTTTCTTCCACCACCTTTCCCTCCCTCCTAGGGTTGCCACCTGTCCGGGATTCACCCGGACAGTTCGGGTTTGGAATCATGCGTCCGGGTTTCAGACTGCCTGAAACCCGAACACATTATTCAGACTGGACTATGGCTTCCCAGTAGGGTTGCTGGCTGCAGTTGTCTAAGCTGAGAGTGTCCGTTACACTCTCTTTAATGCTGCCCAAAGCCAAGACTAACAATCCCCCCAAACACACTCACAGATGGGAGAGGAGAGAGGGCTCGATCTGCACCTCTTCCTGCCCCACCCCCTCTGTGTCAGCCCACACTCCAATCCCCGGCACTGTGCTTCAGAAAAAGGGAAGTGGGGGCTGGAAATTTGAAGTCCAGCAGCCTCGGATACATCTGGATGAGAGGTGCTGACTGCCAAGGGGTGAGTGAGCTCACCATCCATTCCTGTCTGTGACCAGGGGCGGACTGACCATTTGGCCACTCGGGCACTGCTAGAGGGACCCGGGCCACTAGGGGGCCCCATCAGGGTTTCCAGCCTCAGTAAAATCAGGGACAATATGTAAAAATCTGTGTTTTTTTAAATCTGTCTCTGAAATGTCCCTTACCGGCATCCTTTTGGTCTAAAAATACCGAAATTATAGCTGCCCCACCTCTCCAGTACCTTCTCAGCCAATACATGTCTGTGTATACTTTGTGTACATGTATGTGTATACTGTGTGATTGTATACTGTGTGTGTGTTTGTGTATACTGTGTGACCCCATAATCTTTGATTGCTTGGGGGGCCCCATAATCTCCTATTGCCCGAGGGCCCCATGAGTTGTCAGTCCATCCCTGTCTGTGACTGAAGTCTCCCCCCTTCCCTCTCTTGCCTCTGAGTGAGTACCTGAAGGTAAATCAGGGTTCTCAGAGCACCCCTTACATCAGAGTTCCTCTTTACACCAGAGGCCGCAGTGTCCCCCCTTATATCAGAGTCATCTCCGTAGATCAGAGTTCTCAGTGTTCCCCCTTAAATCAGGGTTCCCAGAGCATCCCTTATGTTAGAGTCCCCAGAGTTCTCCCTTACATCAGAGTCTGCAGAGTCCCCCCCTTACAGTGAAAGGCAACTCTGATGTAAAGGTGGACTCTTTACGACTTATTAATTTCATATGATTAGAAATGTTATTTAATAGCAAAATATATGTATAGTTTTCACTATAAAAAAAATTGCTGTGCGCCGCTAAAGTGTTTGGGTTTGACTTGAAGAAAAGGTGGCAACCCTACTCCAACCACCTAACAAATTACCCATAGAATTCTTCAACACTTCAACCCTTCTCTATTCTGCTACTGACCACCTCTATAACAACAAAATCTCACCCCTATCTTACCCTAATCCAGCCACTTCTGTCTACAACACTTCACCGTTATCCTCCCTGGACGAGCTCGCCCCCGCCTCACTACACACAGGATCGGACCCGACCACTACAACCCTGGAAACAGATGACACCAGAAGTCTGAAAAAATGCAGCGGAACTCTTGAGCATCTGTGGCATAAACTTAAGCCTCGTACACGGGGATCGGATTTTCCGACGGGAATTCTGAAACGACAGGCTGTTGCCGGAAAATCCGACCGTTTGTACGCTCCATCGGACAATTGTTGACGGATTTTCTGCGGACAAATGTTGGACGGCAGGCTTTTAAATTTTCCGCGGACAAATGTCTGTTGTTGAATTTTCCGATCGTGTGTACACAAGTCCGTCAGACAAAAGTCCAAAGTACAAACACGCATGCCCGGAAGCAAGGACGAGCCAGAAGCGGTCGGTCTTGTAAACTAGCGTTCATAATGGAGAATTAACATTCATGACGCGGTAAATTATGAAATGACAAAATAGAGCGCACGATTCTCTTCTTCTTTAAATGGGATAATAATGAAGCTGCTTTGCTGGTAAAACTGATGGAGTTCTGCCAAATGTATTTTAAAAGGCTTTTATTTTCTAGTGATATCAAGAATAATATTATTATGCTTGTTTTTTTGTTTTTTTTTTGGGCAAGTTACCACAACACCATTATCCCGTTGTTTTTAAGATCAAAGATACAACTATGTTGGTGTCCCTTGTTAATTTTACATTGTATTTTTTTTAAAGGTAACTGTTGACTCCCAAACTGTCATTTGAAGTAAAACACATAGCCAAGTATTATTCTACACAATTTTTTTTATTGTGCATTAAAAAAGAAAACAAATAAAACAAATAAAATAAATAAAATTAGACATGCTATCTGCCAATAGAACTTAACCAAAAAGTGCATTATATGCATCCAAAAATATACCAAATCAAATCATTATTCAACCAAAAAATAAAATAGAAGCCTCAGGCATGTGTCCTGCAGGGGTCCATCATCCATAAATAATTTCAAAAATCATCTGGATTATTCTCCTGGAGCTCCCGTAGCAAAGGCATATGACATAATTGGTCAGCATTAATAAAGCAACCAATTTTTGGTCCAAGAAATCCTCCTCTTCCTGTTCCTGGACTTAGGTCAAAGCAATAACTCCAAGACCAATAATAAATAACAGGTTATCTTCTCCGATTCCACAGCATGTCTGGTTGACGAATGGCTGTTAAGAAACGAACTGAAAAGCACAAAATGAAAAGCACAAAATGAAAAGGGTGAATCGACACTCACCAAACTTCTGCCAACACAAAATTAGCAGAAGGAGCGCAAAGGGTGGCGCATGACAAGAAAATGGAGGACACTACCCCTCTTTTCTGAGCTACAAGAAAATGGAAGATATCACCTCTCCTATCTCCGAGTTACAAGAAAATGGAGGACATTGGAGGATACATTGTATATAAAAAGGAGGAATATCTTTATCAATAGACCCATTTCTGAAAAGTCATTGTGTCATTACAGGAAGATTGAATCCCTGAGCTACAAGAAAATGGAGGACACCCCCCTCTCTGAGCTACAAGAAAATGGAGGACACTCCCTCCCCCTCTCTAAGCTACAAGAAAATGGAGGATACCACCTCCTTATCTCCGAGTTACAAGAAAATGGGGGACACCACCGCCTTATCCCTGAGCTACAAGAAAATGGAGGACACCCCCCTTCTCTGAGCTACAAGAAAATGGAGGACACTCCTCCCTCTCTCTGAGCTACAAGAAAATGGAGGACACCACCGCCTTATCTCTGAGCTACAAGAAAATGGGGGACACCACCGCCTCATCTCTGAGCTACAAGAAAATGGAGGACACCACCGCCTCATCTCTGAGCTACAAGAAAATGGAGGGCACCCTGTCCCCTCTCTGAGCTACAAGAAAATGGAGGACACCACCGCCTTATCTCTGAGCTACAAGAAAATGGGGGACACCACCGCCTCATCTCTGAGCTACAAGAAAATGGAGGACACCACCGCCTCATCTCTGAGCTACAAGAAAATGGAGGGCACCCCGTCCCCTCTCTGAGCTACAAGGCCTTGTAGAAAGTATGTTAAAACCGTTGGTCATGAACACTACTAGTTTCCTGAACAAGCTTAACAATATACAACAATTACCACCAAAAACACTTCTAGTCACTAAATATGTAGAATCTCTGTACAGTAACATCCCTCACAAAGATGGGTTGACAGCATGTCACAATCCTCAATAAACCACACTGCTGAGGATGTTACACAACTCATCAAATTCATTCTTACACATAACTACTTCACTTTCAAAAATGACATCTATCGTCAATGTATGGGTACTGCTATGGGAAGTAAAATGTCACCCCAATATGCAAATTTATTTATGGCTGACCTGGAGGACAATTTCCTGAACAGCATACAACAAAAGCCATACAGATATTACCGTTATATTGATGATATCTATTTATTTATGGCTGACCTGGAGGACAATTTCCTGAACAGCATACAACAAAAGCCATACAGATATTACCGCTATATTGATGATATCTTCATGATATGGACTGGAGGTGAAGAAAGTTCTAAAACAATTTTTCTCATTGATCAACACTTTTCACCCATCTATCAAACTAAAAATATTATTATTTTTTATTCGGACACACATGTCAACTTCCTGGACACTACAGTATACATCAGGGATGATAACCGTCACATGTAGATATACAGAAAACCGACTGACCGATGCAGCTATCTCCATAATTCCAGTTTTCACCCCCAACACACTAAACGAGCCATCATACACAGCCAGGCCATCAGATACCACCGAATATGTTCAGACTCAGAAGACAGAGATAAACATCTCAGAACACTAGCAGACTCCTTCCATAAGAAAGGTTACAATGACAAAACCATCAAAAAAAACAGCATAAACACAGCCTTGAAAACCTCCTCCAATACACAGAGAAAAAAACAAACAACTGAGTACCTCTAGTCACCACATACAACCCAACACTAGAAGGAATCAAAAAGATAATCAAAGATTTACAACCCATTATAACAGAGGATGAAACTGAAAAAAATATTCCAACAACCGCCATTATTGGCTTTCAGACAACCACCCAACCTCAGACATAAACTAATCAGCAGGAAACTTCACTCTGATTATAAAGTCACAAATAATGGAAGCAAACCGTGCAATAAAAAACGCTGCAAACTGTGCAACCAGATCAACCTATCCAAAAGTGCCACACACACAAATGGGACCTTCGATATCATGGAATCGTACAACTGTACCTCCAGTAATGTGGTGTACCTAATCCAATGCAACAGGTGTAGCAAAGGATCTTATGTTGGTGAAACAGGACAGAAATTACAAGTGAGGATGAATTTGCACAGACATACCATCAAGGAACATAAAGAAGACCGTTTCTGCACACCTGTGGGACATCATTTCTCACAACCGGACCACACTATAGAAGACTTCAATGTTTTAGTTCTTAAAGGGAATTTCAGAACTATCCAGGAAAAAGAAAACGTTTGAGCTAAGAATGATACTTCTTTTCGACACAAAAAACAATGGCCTACATTTAGATATTTGTTTCCTCACCCACTATACTACAGTTTTAGGACCCCCTCTGTGACTAACACCCCCCCCCCCCACAGTCTATAGATTTTCCTCTGTCTTATCTCACTTGATTTATTACCATTGCCATACTATTGATTTGTATATGTATGTGTTTGTTTTTCTTTTTCCTTTCTCAACTTTTGTGAATCAGCACTGCTTAGACCTTGAAGAAGGTGACACACCCCGAAAGCTCGTCCATGAAAAATGATATGTTATTGCAAATAAAAAAAGTATCACGGACAGTACTCAGTTTTCTCTGAGCTACAAGAAAATGGATGACACCCCTCCCCCTTACTGAGCTACAAGAAAATGTAGGACACCCCTACCCCTTACTGAGCTACAAAGAAATGGAGGATACCCCTCCCCTCTCTGAGCTACAAGAAAATAGAGGACACTCCTCCCCCTCTGTGAGCTATAAGAAAATAGAGGACACTCCTCCCCATCTCTGAGCTATAAGAAAATGGAGGACACCACCGCATTATCTCTGAGCTACAAGAAAATGGAGGACACTCCGTCCCCTCTCTGAGCTATAAGAAGATGGAGGACACTCCGTCCCCTCTCTGAGCTACAAGAAAATGGAGGACACTCCACCCCCTTACTGAGCTACAAGAAAATGGGGGATGCCTCCTCTACCTCTCCCTGTCAAATGAAGCCAAAGGGGTCTGGCTGTAGAGTGGAGCTCCACGTTTGACAGAAAGCATGTGGCCTCCACTCCACCTTTTTTTTTTTTTATTGAACTTTAATGTAACAAACATTCACTAGACATTAGAAACAATACGTGGAAGTGGAGGGGACGTGTTTCCTGTCACATCTGCATTTCTCATGTCTGGCTGCAGGCTGGAGGTCCGCCCTCCCCGGGAGTCATGTGACCTCCACAGATTTTTATTTTAATCAACTTTAACCCTTTTGCTGCCTCACACCACCAACACTGCTGACTAAATTCCCCCACTGCGAGCGGCATCGTGCTGTATGATCTCCAGGGCCTAAGACGCCCCCCTTGCTCACGCCACGCCCAGGATACTGCCCCTTGCTCCGACCACCGCCCAGAAAACTCCCTTTTTGGCTCCCCGTTCTCAGCCCCACACTCCGCCCCGCCCCACCCTCTCCCCCCCGACTACCACCATGCTCATATACACTCACCCCTACACAAACCAAAACAGACTACGCGCCGCAACGTACTAAAGTATTACAGTCTACTGTGGATATAATATGTTTAAATTGAGGTTCCCATCCTATATGTTCGCCGCACTCCAAAGTATTATCAACTTGAATTCTTATAGTGCTGTCAAACACACACGCGTCACCACTCCTACTAGCTACTAACAAAGCGTCGCAGCCACATACAATTCAGTGACTACTATAATATATTACAAGATGATAAGTCTTCGGCCTCTTTGTCGCACCTATTGCCAAATCGTATCGTCCATCTTTAGAAAACTCGTATCTTACAAACCCTTGTGTCACAAACCTTGCCTCATGAGGCAAACCATACAGAGTCCACACCCCTGACCTCCGTATCATGAGTAGTCGCCAACTCTTTGGAGCGATACGCTGTTGTTGCGACATAGCTATCTGGAAAGATAAGTGGACCCACCGATGATGCACGCTGCAACATTCCAGCTAAGCGTTAAATCGTGCATACAGCTTCTCTCTCCTCTCTCACAACACACTCGACATAAACAAAAAAACCACCCACCCCCCTCCCCATTTCCCATAATTATTAAATACATTACCCTTCCAACACCACCCTAACCCTCCTCCCCCCACCCTCATCCGCCATCCCTATGCCATCCCCCCCCCCTCCCACATCACTCATCACTACTACACACACACTCAAATTATTCAATGTGTCACACACATCTACCCCCCCCCCCATTCCCCCCTGATTCTCGCGACACTCGCCTCAGGCCACTGGCGTAGCTCGTGTCGCGGTCATCTGATGTCAGAGTCAGCGCAGTCCTTGCCCAGAGTCGCTTAGGATGATCCTTTACAGGTGCTAGACCTGGCGTTGATGCTTGCAGAGTTTCACAGCATATCTTTATTATCTTGTACAACTTATTCCCCACAATTTACCCCCTCCAACCACTCTAATTCAAACATTCCACACAAACACCAACCCCCCCCCCACCCCCCCCCCCCCCACCGCAAACCCGACGCCACCATCCAACCCACACCCCCCCGCGCCACCCCCCGCCCCACCCCCCTGTCGCTGGTTTTGATGTTGTGCCTTGTTCCTTCTATTTGGTTTATGAATAGCATTTGATGGTGATGCCTAGGGTTCATCATAGTTTTGGATATGTTGTTTTATACCTAAACCATGACTGGTAATTCTCAACAACATTGTCCCCTTACTTGTTTTTGGAGAGTTCATTGGTCTTCATGGCAGTTGTTTGGTTAGTGGTGCCTTCTTGCTTAGGTGTATGCGCCTCTGGGGCCTTTCATAAAGGTGTGTATATGTAATGGATCAGATAATTGTTACAATTAGATTGCACACAGGTTGGACATCATTTCACTAATTATGTGACTTCTGAAGGTAATTGGTGGCACCAGTGCTCAGAGCTTTTTATGGCTTCATAGCAAAGGGGCGTGTGGAGTGAGTTTTTGGTAGTTGGATGAGAGTAATTTTTTTGTTATGATTGTTTGGGAATGTAGTTGAAAGTCGAGGGGTCATACGCCAGGGCCAATTATAAGTTTTTTATTTCCGAAAAACAGTTTTTTTGTATTTATTTTTCTAATTTTACTTCAACCACCTTAGGACTATGTGTGTTCTGATCCATTCACATATAATTCCATTCAGAATTTAAAAAAACAATGAACTATAAGGCTGTAATGTAACAAATTCGGTAATAAAGCCACAGGGGTGAGTGTATACTCTTTTTGCAAGGCACTGTATGAGGTTTCTGTTGGCTGTCTTCCTCAACTTGGACATACCTGAAAGCTTGCACGGGTGAGTGGGTGACAGGCAAAAATTTGGGCCCCTAAAACTTTTATTAGAATTATACTGTTGATGGGGAAAGATATAAAGATTTCCTTATTTAAAGTTAATATTTATCATGATAATGGGTCCTTTTATGTATTTCCCAGAAAGTATCAATACTATAAAAGTAATACAATTTGAATGGAGCCCAAAGACCAAAAGATGCAAACTTAACAAACAGCAAACCAAAGGAAAGTAAAAACTATGAAAAAAAAAAAAAAAAAAGTGGCCGTTAATTCACATTTCACCAAAAAATATATCTTCAGTACAATCTCCGCTTTACAGCCATAAGCTGTAGATATCAGATAAGAATTTGTTAGATGAAGAAATGATTGAACGATGGATGCCAACAATTTTTTTCTCAAAAGTTGTGCTGGTCTGGTCCTGAAATAATGCAAATGCTTGTTTCCAGGATCGGATCATGGATCGTTTGTCGAGGATCGTTTGTCAGTAGTATTTCTTACTTCAACACTTACATCCTAGTATACATGGCAATTTATACACTCTGGTGAGTACAAAAAATAAAATAATAATAAAAAAAAGTTTGCAAGTATGTTTTCTGATTAAGATCTTTAACCACTTCCCGCATGGCCTATAACAGAATGACAGCCAGGAAGTGGTTCTGTTATCCTGACTGGGCGTCATATGACGTCCAGCAGGATAACGTGCCGGCGCGCGCCCGTGGGGGCGTGCAGCGTGGCGATCGCAAGTGCGGCGTGTCAGTCCGACATGCCGCATCTCCGATCGTGATAAGAAGCCTCTCTCGGAGGTTTCTTACCACGTGATCAGCTGTGACCAATCACAGCTGATCAACGCGTGAACCAGGAAGTGTCGGTAAACAGCATTCCTCGGTTTGCGCAGACAGGGAGAGCCGATCGGAGCCAAGCGGCGGCTCTCCCTGTCAGAGGGGGGGGGGTCTGTGCTGATAATCAGCACATTGATTATTAGCACAGCCCCCTCAGTTGTCCCAATCACCTGCCAATCAATCCCCAGCAACACACACAATAATAAAGTCTCCCAGTGCCCATCACAGTGCCAATCAGTGCCCACCAAGTGCCAAAGCCCACCACAGTGCCAGAGCCCACCACAGTGCCAGAGCCCACCACAGTGCCAATCAGTGCCCAGCAGTAACACCTGTCAGTGATCTATCAGTACCTCATCATCAGTGCTGCCCATCAGTGCCACCTGTCAGTGCCAGTCAGTACTGCCTATCAGTGCCACCTGTCAGTGCCCATCACAGCCGCCTGTCTGTGCCTATCAGTGCCGCCTGTCTGTGCCCATCAGTGCTGCATATCAGTGCCGCTTATCAGTGCCCATCAATTCTACATATCAGTGCCTCCTCATCAGTGCCCATCAGTGCCCAATCAGTGCCCGTCAGTGAAGGGGAAAACATAATTGTATGACAGAAAGTAAGAAAACATTTTTTTTTCAAACATTTTGGTCTTTTTTAGTTTGTTTAGCAAAAAATAAAAACCTCAAAATACCACCAAAAGATAGCTCTATTTGTGGGAAGAAAATGATAAAAAATTTAGTCTGGGTACAGTGTTGCATGACCGTGCAATTGTCATTCAAAGTGTGACAGCGCCGAAAGCTGAAAATTGTCCTGGGCAGGAATGCCCGAAAGTGCCCGGTATTGAAGTGGTTAAACATAATAGGTGAAGCGCGATAGATATTTTTGAATGATGCTGGCTTTTCCAGGTCGTGGTACTGTAGCTATATTTTGAGGAACCATGGAACTTCTCGGTGCCCAAGTAAATGTGATTTCACCTGCTGTAAATTTAAGGATGGAACGCATAATGTCCAATAAAAACGATTGACCTGTTGGTTCATAAATTGTGGAAACTGTCCGATCCTTTTTAGCCTTGCTGGAAGTCATTCTGAAATGTAATGTGCCTTCAGGATCATTGACAGCTATAGGATTGTTGACAATGGCTTGAACCCTTTGTGCATTGCGGTTGTGGTCCATTGCGGCAAGCTGAGTTCTGGCTACCATGCCGTCAATTTGAAAATGGTGTCGTTTGTAGCGGTATTTTAGTGCCATACTGTGGAAAACTTCGAAATTTCCAGTATGGCAAAAATTTGATAGATGCTCTATGTCTTTCAAAATACGTTTATCATTCACTACAGCTTTCAGATGTTGATGTGCAGCGGAACCAGCTTCAAGCCACAAATAGTGCTGATCTTCGGAATCATTCAACGGTCCGTGACTGCAGGATTGATAAATATTGGCATCGCTCCATTCGTGAATGTTAGCAGCATGGTAGGCGAGGGACGCCCATTTTTCCTTTAACAGTTTTGCATCTCGCTGGCAAGTGCTAGCTGACCACCAAAGGTGGTTTATAGCTGGAGAAACCCATGCAGCTAGTTTTTCACAATTTTTTCTTCGACTAGCCTGATGCAACTTCTTT
Source organism: Lithobates sylvaticus (assembly GCA_028564925.1). NCBI lineage: Eukaryota > Metazoa > Chordata > Amphibia > Anura > Ranidae > Lithobates > Lithobates sylvaticus. The sequence goes on from CM053028.1 coordinate 589,324,252, forward strand.
CCGATTGACTTTGCAAAATGCCACACGTCGAATTGATGTTTAATTCCAACATAATTTTCCTTAATCGACTTGCGTATGCCTACGTGCCCGTCAGTGGCAATGACCTTAACATTCAAATGGTCAGCAAGAATGCGATCTAGAACCGTAGTAAAAGCTTTTTTTTCCAAAGCTACTGACGTAATTCCAGCTTCCAACTGCTCTACTTGAAAATCAACAATTTTGTTGGATTTCAACTCAAGAAATGTATAAGTGCAATACTTAGCACTGGACCCAGGGGAGTCACATTGACCATCTCCAGCTAGTGTTACCACATTGCCGTCAAGCTGTTGGAAAACAGATTCTCTTTCTTTTTGCCAATGATAATCGATTGCTGGGAAAACACATTTAGATAGATTTTTATAGTGTGTTGATTTTGAAATGGATGGCACTCCCAAAAGTGTGAAAAATTGTTTTATTTTTCTAAAATTTGAACCGGAACATAGTACGGATGCCGATAGAAGTATATTACCAGCTGGCATGCCCCCTATGAATGGCTGGCTTGACCATAAGTGAAATTTGTGTTGGTTTGAGCAAAATCCAGTTACCACTATGGCAGAGCCAACCAGGTACTTCTTAATCTTTTTAATTAGGCCATTGCAGGTAGGAAAGGCTTTGCACCGGGAGCTCATAAGAAGCTGTGTTAGGCAGCTATCAAATACTATAAATTTTTTCTCACTGGCACATTCGTTGGGGTCGTTATTTTCCGATAAAGGCGTGAAAGAGTTGTCTGGGTCATCTTCATCGATTAAGAAATGATCACACTCTTTTTCAAAATCAGTTTCCTCCTCTTTTATTGGATGGTAGCTGGGATCATGGTGGTCCATAAAGGAGGTAGACGTTTGTAAACTGTTTTCCACATCACTATATGTTTTTAGTGGAGATACGGTTGGCGAGATTGCGGGGCAACCCTTAATTTGGGATACAGTTGGCGATTTCCATAGAGCAGGTCGTGCGGTTAGATTTGGGCATGTTGAATTATCTACTACAACTAATGGATTCCATTGTTTTGGAGTCTCGCACATGGAAGGATTGAGAAATAGATCATTTTTTCCCATGTTATTTTCTTGTTGTGAGATCGTGGCATCTGTTGGACTAGCTTTCAAAGTCGTTAAATTGAAAAGATCACACTGTATCCCAATGCTTTTTGTTTTTGGTTTAATATTGGCATGCACCGACTTATGACTCAAACCAAAAGATTTATCGAATTGGGTATGCTTATGCTTTTGAGATGGATAGTATTCGGTATTTATTCCAATTGTTTTTCGGCTCCTTGCCTTGTATTTTCTTTTTTGGCGAACTGTATTGATCATAGAATTCTGCATCTCTCCATTAAATACTTGTGTTCCTACGGCTTGTTCTACATCTGTATCATCCTTTGCCATAGGCATGCCAATGCACTCAACATGTTTTTCATTAAAATATTCTTCTGTTGATGTATGAGAAGCCAATGGCACATCGGTAGAGTTCGAAACAAAATCGGAACATTCTAATTCTTTTTGGTTATCCAAACGAAGCTTTTTAAAGTAGTTGCGGTCTCCAAATTCAAATGATTCAAAGGTAGTCGTTGACAAACTTTGTGGGTTCTCTGATGTTTGGCGCCTGCACTGTGTAGCACATTTAGAACTAACCTTGCTACGGCTCATTGATTCGCGTATCGGAAAATAATCTGATTGGGGGTTCGAAGAATTTGTTATATTTTGAATGCATTGGTTTTCTAAATTGTTGGATGCAGACTGGGCGGTTTCTGATTCAGGAATCGCATTTACACGTGTGTTTCGAAAATAACTGTGTTCTTCAAGTTCTTTGGAAACATGTAAATCTGGTGGAGGCAAATTCTGACTCGGGACTGCAGTTTTTTTTAAATACATTTTTCTACCACGTTGCTCGTAGTCCAGTTTTGAAAAGTGCAACGAGCATATTCTATATTCATTATTGCGAGAATTATACATTTTTTCAACCAGGGATGAGATATGACTATCATCCATCCCGATCATCTGTAGCCAGTTCGTGATTCTCTCTCGTTGTCTTGGGAAAACATGTAGCACAGTTTGAGGTTCTCGGGTTCTCCATGAAAAGGTGCAGCCTTTTACCATGCAACTAGGCATCCTAAAGGAACATAAAAAGAGCAGTAAGAAACTGTTATTTATGAAAGTGATGTCAATGTACTCAATAGCAAATTTAATTCTTAATTACCGTATTTATCGGCGTATAACACGCACCGGCGTACAACACGCACACCAAGTTTAGGAGGGCATTTTAAGGAAAAAAGTTTTAGGAGGGACGTTTAGGGGAAAAAAAAAAACGTACATTTAAGCGTCATTTGCAGCCTTGCCCAGCGTCATTTGCAGCCTTGCCCAGTGTCATTGCAGCTTGCCCAGTGTCATTGCAGCTTGCCCAGTGTCATTGCAGCTTGCCCAGTGTCATTGCAGTTTGCCCAGTGTCATTACAGCTTGCCCAGTTTCATTGCAGCTTGCCCAGCGTCATTTGCCGCTTGCCCAGCGTCATTTGCAGCTTGCCCAGCGTCATTTGCAGCTTGCCCAGCGTCATTTGCAGCGTTGCCAGCGTCATTTGCAGCTTGCCAGCGTCATTTGCAGACTTGCCCACGTTTAAATTTCCTGCCACCGAGACAGACCGTGCGAGCGCCGCCGAAAAAGATCGAAGCGTCGCCAAAAAAGACCGAGCCGACTCTTTGGCTCCGCTCGCAGTCACGCCTCCCTGCTGTTTCGGGAGCGAGCGCAGGGTAGCGGGACTGCGAGCGGAGCCGAAGAGTCGGCTCGGTCTTTTTCGGCGGCGCTTCGGTCTTTTTCGGCGGCGCTCGCTATTTTTCGGCGCCTTTGCTATTTTTGTCACTTTTTTGGGGGGGATCGGCGTATAACACGAATTAATGAATTGTTCAATAAATGTGCAGATTCACAGAATGAACCCAAAAGTAAATGTCCAGTGAAGTGAAGTAATGAGTGACCAAAAAAAGTTCATAAATGTGACAAAATGAGATCCAAAATATGGTGACTATAAAAATCAAAACCACCGTGATCCACCACCGATATATGAATTCCCTTACCAGAGGGCAAGCTTAGATAAGCCTGTAAGGTGATGATACCAGGACAAATCAAGACCGTCAGGACTCGGCACCGATCCAAATCTCCATACACAGGGTTAGCCTGGGACAGAAATTTAAGGTGAACCCCTCTTAGTCTGAACACATGAGGAGAGGGTGCTGAGCGATTCCTGGCTTGATATTCTTGGAGAGTGCGCATGTTACAGCTGACCAGAAGGGGGAATCAATATTTAAATTTCTGTCCCGGGCTAACCCTGTGTATGGAGATTTGGATCGGTGCCGAGTCCTGACGGTCTTGATTTGTCCTGGTATCATCACCTTACAGGCTTATCTAAGCTTGCCCTCTGGTAAGCGCATTCATATATCGGTGGTGGATCACGGAGGTTTTGATTTTTATAGTCACCATATTTTGGATCTCATTTTGTCACATTTATGAACTTTTTTTGGTCACTCATTACTTCACTTCACTGGACATTTACTTTTGGGTTCATTCTGTGAATCTGCACATTTATTGAACAATTCATTCATTTTTGTTATTTTGTTTCACCAACCAGCGCAGCTTTTTGTATTACCTAGTCTTGTTTATTGTGTATATCTAGCAATTTTTAGCTGCTGCTTTTTCTATTAATTTCATATATATTGTTTTTTCTCACATTTTACCCATATAATTGGTTTTACCACAGTTATATTTTTCTGATTAGGAAATAGCGCGGTGTTCACTTTTATTTTTTCACTCGGCGTATAACACGCACCCACGACTTTCCCCCGATTTTAAGGGGGAAAAGGTGCATGTTATACGCCGATAAATACGGTATATACATTAAATACTGTGGAAAGCATTTATTAGTATAGAGCTGCACGATTCTGGCTAAAATGAGAATCACTATTTTTTTGCTTACAAGATAGATCGCGATTCTCTCACGATTCTCGCGGTGTAACATCATCTTTCACAATAAAACAAAAAAAATTGGGCTAAATTTACTGTTTTTTTTTTTTCATTCATTGAAGTGTATTTTTTACCAAAAATTTGCGTTTGAAAGACCACTGGGCAAATACAGTTTGACATAAAAATATTGCAGCAATTGACATTTTATTCCCTAGGGTCTCTGCTAAAATATATATAATGTTTGGGGGTTCCAAGTAATTTTCTAGTAAAAAATATTGATATTATAAGTATATATAGTTTATATTATGAATATAATATTAAGAAACAAGTGTCAGAAAAAGATTTATGCAGCACACTTATACACACGGTCGGAATTTGCGATGGAAACAGTCCGATGGGAGCTTTCCATCAAATTTTTCGAAAAACAACACCCTCCACTAGACAAAGGTCAACAGATACCCAATTACAGACATGGAACCTTTCATTGGGTAGGTGAGAGGTCCATCAATGTACAACCAAAAAAGAGGGGACATGTAATACTCAAAAGGCAAGGTGCATGAACTCCTCCATGCTTGCTTGTCAACGTGTTTCACATATAATTGCTTCCTCAGGACATACTGTGTAGGTGCCGATATAAAATGAAAAAATATAAATGTGCTTGATTTACCCATCCCCCGCACTGAGTTCCAACTGACTTATACTATTTTGCCTCTGATAGGTAAGATACTATATATATATATATATATATATATATATATATATATATATATATATATATATATATATATATATAGGAATAGTTTATCTAGAGCTCACATACTGAGAAATTCTCTATAGAACAATGCCTATTTTATCTATAGAGCTTCCTTTTGGTCACCCTGGAGGGTGGACTTTGGGTGGTCCAGGTGTTCTATGTGGAAGTTGAACTCAATATTTGAATTCCTGATTCTTGGAAGGATTGATTCGGTTCTCCTTTGTTCTGTGTGGTTTCACCCATTACTTGATCTTCATTGTCAATCAGGCAAACATATTTAATTTTTTTTAATTTTCTTTTAACCAAGATGCATATATATATATATATATATATATATATATATATATATATATATATATATATATATATATATTATACACACACACACACACCTGTTCAATATCAATTTGTATAACTCTAATACCTACCTAATACCTTTATTTTCTAAATATTTTTAAATTTTATATCAGCACCTTCCCAGTATGTCCTGAGGAAGCAATTAGATGCAAAACGCATTGAGCAAGCATGGAGGAATTCATGGACCTGACCTTTTGACTATTACATGTACCCCCTTTTTTTGTTGTACATTGATGGACCTCTCACCTACTCAATGAAAGGTTCCATGCCTCCATGTCCGTAACTGGGTATCTGTTGACCTTTGTCTAGTAGAGGGTGTTGTGTTATATCTATATGTGTTTTTAAAAATCTTTGTAATAAAGATACAATTTTTATATAATTACTAGAGCTGGCCGATTTTCTCAAAAAAATAAAAATAAAAAATATATAAAAATTGATTCACGATTCAAATCGAGTTTTTTATTTTTTTTGATGGGCTCCGCACCGGTCCTGAGGAGCTGCGGGCAGGAGTTTTTAGGCGGACCTTGCGGACTAGGCCGAAGCCGCGGCCTTGCCTAAAAACTCCTGCCCGCAGCTCCCCAGGACCGGCGCGGTGTCAGCGCCGGTCCTGGGGAGCTGCAGGCAGGAGTTTTTAGGCGAGGCCGCGGCTTCAGCCTAGTCCGCGACGTCCGGCTTCGCGGGCTAGGCCGAAGCCGCGATGGCCTCGCCTAAAAACTCCTGCCCCTCAGGACCAGCGCAATGTCAGCTGGTGGAAAAAAACTAAATCTAAAAAAATCGATTTGCTGAAATTTTGAATCGTTTTGACCTCTCAAATCGATTCAAGATTTAAATCAATTTTTTCCCCAGCCCTAATAATTACTGCCTCGTGTTGTGCCCACAAAATCCTTTTTTTTAGAGAGAGTCTTAGTTACATAGTTAGTAATGTTAAATAAAGAAACCAGTCCATCCAGCTCAACCTGAGTAAGTGTGGATGCGTGTCTACAATTATCCCTATTTATTTAAGGTACCCATATAGCGCCATCAATTTACGCGGCGCTCCACACATTCATCGCACACTCACATCGGTCCCTACCCTCAAGGAGCCCACAATCCAAGGTCCCCAACTCACATTCATATACTAGGTCCAATTTTGGACAGAGGCCAATTAACCTACCAGCATGTCTTTGGACTCTCTCAATTATTTTTCTCTCATTTTTATTGGATGTTGGCATGGTGGGGCTCCTCCCTTCTAACCTAATAAAGTGTATTTTAAATATATTATACATCTGTGTTCTATAGAGCTATATAAATTCTTTAGTCAGCCAATGTCATAGATATAACATGCTAATTACTTTAGTACCTTGTATTGTTACTTGGCAGTTCTTGAGGATAACTGAATATTGATGGACTGTCAGATATTGCACTATTCTAAAGGAGAAAAAAAAAAATGAAAAGAAATCTCTAAGAAACATAGTTATGAGTTTATATCGCACAGCAATTTGAAAACTAAATACGCTTATTTCGGGAGGGACAAAGACTCTCATAGTGTACTACTTTGCATGCTTTAACCGCTTGCCGAACGCCGCATGTACATATACGTCGGCAAAATGGCACGGACAGGCAAATGGGCATACTGGTACGTCCCTTTAAATTTGCCTGCCGTGTGGTCGCATGCACGACCCTGCCGCGAGCTCCCTGAGCGTGATCCCGGGTCCCGCGGTCACGATGTTTGCGGGGATACCCGCGATCATCTCACGCAGAGGAAGAACGGGGAAATGCTGATGTAAACAAGCATCTCCCCATTCTTCCTAGTGACAGGACACTGATCACCGCTCCCTGTGATCGGTGATCAGTGTCATGTCGCACGTAGCCCCTCCCCCCCACAGTTAGAATCACTCCCTAGGACGCACTTAACCCCTGAGGCGCCCCCTCCTGGTTAACCCCTTCACTGCCAGTCACATTTACACAGTAATCAATGATTTTTTAATTGCACTGATCGCTGTATAAATGTGAATGGTTTCAAAATACCACCAAAAGTGTCCGTTCTGTCCGCCATAATGTCGCAGGTAAAAACCGCAGATCGCCGCCATTACTAATAATAAAAAAAAATATTAATAAAAATGCCATAAAACTATCCCCAATTTTGTAGACGCTAAAAGTTTTGCACAAACCAATCAATAAACGCTTATTGCAATTTTTTTTTACCAAAAATATGTGGAAGAATACATATTGGCCTAAACTGAGGATATTTTTGCAGATATTTATTATAGCAAAAAGTAAAAAATAATGCATTTTTTTTTTCAAAATTGTCGATTTTTTTGTATATAGCACACAAAAAAAAAAAACGCAGAGGTGATCAAATACCACCAAAAGAAAGCTCTATTTGTGGGGGAAAAGGGACGTCTATTTTGTTTGGGAGCCACGTCGCACGACCGCGCAATTGTCAGTTAAGGTGACGCAGTGCCGAATCGCAAAAAACGCTTTGGTCTTTGGCCAGCCAAATGGCCCGGGGCTTAAGTGGTTAAAGGAATTGGCTAGTTTTAATGTTTCACTTATTTAAAAATCACTGCTCCTAGCCAAACAGATTAATTTTTTAACTTTTTTGCATTGGTACATGTTCCCCCAAGACAGTGACCCCCACCGTGTTATTGTTTGACACCCCCTTGCCTATTAGTCCAGAAAATTTTAATTTTTTATTTGACAGATTTGGCTCCCATTTTCAATAGGATTTGGATTCAGATTCAGAATTCCTTATGCCGCGTACACACGCCGCGTCGGACAATTTGATCGTGTGTGGGCTCCATCGGACCTTTGCTGTCCAAAAATCTGACGGACTTTAGAAATAGAACATGCTTCAAATTATTCGGCCGGAACTCCGTCCGGGCCCAGTTCCTATCGAAAAATCAGTTCGTCTGTATGCTAGTCCGACGGACAAAAAATGACGCTAGGGCAGCTACTGGCTACTGGCTATGAACTTCCTTATTCTAGTCCGGTCGTACGTCATCACGTTCGAATCCCTCGAACTTTGGTGTGATTGTGTGTGGCCAATTTCGTTCGTTCGAAAAGTCAGTCGGAAATCCGTCATAGTCCGTCGAAAAGTCCGCTTGTGTGTACGCGGCATTAGACACATCTCCACAATGAAAGAATGTTCTGGTCTAGGAAGTGGGGGAATGTTCTGCCACTGAAGGGGTTAATCTAGGTTTCCACACTATATATCTGCTGGAGATAAAAGACATCACAGTGACTATGGAGGAAGAGGACGGACATGACTGGGGGGGGGGGGGGGTTAATGGGTGTAAATAGAAAATAAGATCTTATTACCTCCTCTGCTGCCACTTCCAGCAATGTCTTCTCTCTACTTCCTTCCGACTCACCTCTCACCCGGAACTTCCTGTCTGTACCTAACATCACTTCCTGTCTTCCATAGAGACTTCCTGTCTGGGTAGAGGTGAGATCACCACCTTGTGGAGCTCAGAGGAACGGCAGCCCAGAGAAACATCTCGTAGTGTAAACACGGCCTTGTGCTGTGTGTGTATGTATTGTATATCCTTATCAGTGATGTAAGTAACTGAGTTAAAATAAACTGAGTTACCTAACGCAGTTACTTTAGAGGGTAACGAGTAATCTAACTGATTACTTTTCCCCTCATGGTAACTCAGTTCCCATTACTTTGGCTTAGTTACCCCAATTACATCTACTGCCACTAGATGGCAGTAGTGTAATTCCGGTGTCCTGCCGAAAAAGTTCCCCCGCCAGATAAGGACCCCCTGTACTGCGCAGGCGCAGGGCTTGCGCAGTACGAAGGACTACGGAGCTTCCGAAAATTGCCGAACCTAAACAGCTCTGAGTGAACTCTACACCGCGCAGGTGCAGTTAACATGTAATTGTACGAGGCGATGTCGCACGCGCCTGATGCTTGTGCTACTCTGCAAGGGGCGTCTATCGTGTAAGTAAGGGGCGGGTCTAGTATTACTGTAACCAAGGGGCGCATTTATTATTATTGTTGTATATCGAGCTCTGCCCATTAATTTAACATTCGCCCTCTTCTGTAGCCATCCGCCCCTTACACGATATAATAATAATAGACCCGCCCCTTACACGATATAATAATAATAGACCCGCCGCTTACACCATATAATAATAATAGACCCACCACTTGCTTACACGCTATAACAGGTCTGCCCCTTGGTTAGAGTAATAATAGAGCAGCCCCTTGGTTACACGATATATAACAATAATAATAAATGCGCCCCTTGGTTACAGTAATACCAGACCCACCGCTTAGTTACACGTATAGAATATTTAAAAAAAAAGTCAGTTACTTTGCTGCGTAACTAATTACTTTTCCAATGTAGTAACTGAGTTACTAACGCAATTACTTTTTGGGAGTAATTTGTAACTTAACTAATTACTTTTTTAAAGTAAGATGACCAACACTGATCCTTATAGATGGGGATCTATCCCAATGGGGATAGAAATATATGATAATAGAACAAGAACACTCCCCCTTTTTAGTGACAGACAAGACAGGGAGACCATGGATGGGACACTGCTATTTGATAATTGTTGCTGAGGGAACATTCATGTCTATATATGATGTTCTGAGGAATGAGATCTACAATTGGTGCTTGGAGGGAGTCTCAAGTGTGTTGCTGTAGATTGTTTTTTCTTTGTCTTTTTTTTTTTTGTTGTTGTTGCTGTTTTTGTTGTTTTTTTGCTTATGTATTGTATTGCTTATGTATTATATATATATATCTATATATAGATATATATATAGATATATATATATATATATATATATATATATATATATATATATATATATATATAGTACCAATTGAGCATGGTTTAAACACCACGGCCTACCAGAGTGTTGTTGCTGACCATGTCCATCCCTTTATGACTACAGTGTCCCCATCTTCTGATGGCTCCTTCCAGCAGGATAATGCACCATGTCACAAAGCTCCATCATCTCACCACTGGACAATGAGGTCACTGTACTCCAATGGCCTCCACACTCACCACATCTCATCCAATAGAGCACCTTTGGGATAAGGTAAAATGGGAGATTGGTATCATGGATGTGCAGTCGACAAATCTGCAGCAACTGCGTGATACTATCATGTCACTATGGAGCAAAATCTCTGAGGAATGTTTCCAACACCTTGTTGTATTGTATCTATACCACGAAGAATGAAGGCAAAAGGGGGTCCAACCCGATACTAGCAAGGTGTGCCTGGGTCCTGCCCAGGCCAATTTTTAGCAATCTCATACTTTGAATGACAATTACTCAGTCGTACTACACTGTACCCATTGTCGTTTTTTTAAAACTTTTTTTGGGTGGTATTTAACCACTTTCAGCCCCGGACCAATTGGCAGCCAAAGGACCAGGCCCAATTGGCAGCCAAAGGACCAGGCCCCTTTTTGCGATTCGGCACTGCGTCGCTTTAACTGACAATTGCGCGGTCGTGCGACGTGGCTCCCAAACAAAATTGATGTCCTTTTTTTTTCCCACAAATAGAGCTTTCTTTTGGTGGTATTTGATCGCCCCTGCGGTTTTTATTTTTTGCGCTATAAACAAAAATAGAGCGACAATTTTGAAAAAAATGCAATATATTTTACTTTTTGCTATAATAAATATCCCCAAACAATATATAAAAAAAACATTTTTTTTCCTCAGTTTAGGCCGATACGTATTCTTCTACATATTTTTGGTAAAAAAAAATCACAATTAGCGATTATTGATTGGTTTGCGCAAAAGTTATAGCGTTTACAAAATAGGGGATAGTTTTTATAGCATTTTTATTAATATTTATTTTTTACTAGTAATGGCGGCGATCAGCGATTTTTATTGTGACTGCGACATTATGGCGGACACATCGGACATTTTTGACATATTTTTGGGACCATTGTCATTTATACAGCAATCAATGCTATTTAAATGCATTGATTCCTGTATAAATGACACTTGCAGTGAAAGAGTTAACCACTAGGGGTAGGGGAGGGGTTATGGGCTGTGACGTGTGTTTTTTTTTTTACTATTAGGGGCGGGGCTGACGTCTGATGTCATTGATCGGCTTTCCCTATGACAGGGAACAGCCGATCAATGACAGGCAGAGTAGGAAGCACGGGGAGAGGTGTGTTTACACATACCTCTCCCCGTTCTTCAGCTCCGTGACCCGATCGCGGGACACCAGCGGCGATCGGGTCCGCTGGTCCCGCGGCCGTGGTCACGGAGCTCCCGACCGGGGCGCGCGCGCGACCCACGGCTAGGCAATTAAAGGGGACGTATATACACGTCCTTTTGCCTGCCCTTCTGAGGACGTATATATACAGTGGGCGGTCGGGAAGCGGTTAATCACCTCTGGGTTTTGTTTTTTTGCACCATAAATAAAAAAAGATCGAACATTTTGTTAAAAAATACATTTTTATTTGTATCTACTATAAACTTTTGCAAATTAGTCATTTTTCTTCATACATTTTGGCCAAAATTTATTCTGCTACATATCTTTGGTAAAAATAACCAAAATTAGTGTATATTATTTGGTCTTTGTGAAGGTTATAGAGTCTACAAGCTATGGTGCCAATCACTGAAAATTGATCACACCTGATGTATTGACAGCCTATCTCATTTCTTGAGACACTAACAAGCAAGGACAGTACAAATACCCCCCAAATGATCCTTTTTTGGAAAGTAGACAGTCCAAGGTATTTAGGAAGGGGCATGGTGAGTTTTTTGAAGTTGTCATTTTTTCCCACATATATTTGCAAAATTAACCGTCATTCAGTACGTGTAGGCGTGTGCACACATACTGCTCCACCATGTTGGTGAAATGCTGCCTCCTGCTAAGATGTTCCATCTCAGCTGGTGGTGCTGGTTATTGTGGAATGCTGACAAAGCTTTTCTACATTTCAGCCATGCTAACCCTGCCTTCCGAGGTGCTGGCGGTGGCCCGGATGCGTTGGCGACCTCTTCCTCCTCCTCTGCCTTCGCCTTGTGCTTCCACCGTACCCCCGCTGTCAAGTGGAAATACCACCAGCAGCGCGTCTACCAGCGTGCGCTTGTACTTGCGCATCTTACGATCGCGCTCCAGTGAGGTAATTAAGGACGGCACGTTGTCCTTGTAACGGGGATCCAGCAGGGTGGCCACCCAGTAATCAGCATCAGTTAAAATGTGGGAAACTCGGCGGTCGTTACGGAGACACTGCAGCATGTAATCGCTCATGTGTGCCAGGCTGCCCAGAGGCAACGAAAAGCTGTCCTCTGTGGGAGGTGTATCGTCTGTGTCCTCTGTATCCCCCAGCCACGCACCAGTGATGGACATGAGCTGGTCTGGGTGCCACCCTGCTATGAACATGGTTCCTCCTCCTCCATCTCCTCCTCCACCTCACCATCCTCCAGAACTGTGCCCTTGCTGCCGGACAATTGTGTACCTGGCGCTTGTTGGTGCAGGAACCCACCCTCGTAGCCACTTGTGAATGACTGCCCTGAAAGCCTTGGAAATGATCCCTCTTCCTCCTCCTCCTCCTATTCCTCCTCCTGTGCCACATCCTCTTCCATCATCGCCTGAAGTGTTTTTTCAAGGAGGCATAGAACTGGGATAGTAACGCTTAGAACGGCGTCATCGGCACTGGCCATGTTGGTGGAGTACTCGAAACAGCGCAACAAGGCACACAGTTCTCGCATGGAGGCCCAGTTATTGGTGGTGAAGTGGTGCTGTTCCGCAGAGTGACTCACGTGCGTGCTGCATCTCATATCACATATGAGACAGTGAGCGGGAAGGCTGAAGTTACGCTGCAGCGCTGACAGGCGAGCAGCAGCAGGGTGAGAACGCCGAAAGTGCGCACAGACGGCCCACACTTTCTGCAGCAGCTCTGGCATATCGGGGTAATTTTTAAGGAACCTCTGGACCACCAAGTTCAGCACATGCGCCAGGCAAGGGATGTGTGTCAAACCCAACTAGGCCCAGAGCTGCTACGAGATTTCGCCCATTATCGCACACCACCAGGCCGGGCTTGAGGCTCACTGCCACCAACCACTCATCGGTCTGTTGTTCCATGTCCCTCCACAACTCCTGCGCGGTGTGGGGTTTTTCCCCCAAACAGGAAAGTTTTAAAACTGCCTGCTGTCGTTTACCCCTGGCTGTGCTGAAGTGGTGAATGTGTTACGCTGACCAGATGGGGATCTATCCCAATGGGGATAGAAATATATGATAATAGAACAAGAACACTCCCCCTTTTTAGTGACAGACAAGACAGGGAGACCATGGATGGGACACTGCTATTTGATAATTGTTGCTGAGGGAACATTCATGTCTATATATGATGTTCTGAGGAATGAGATCTACAATTGGTGCTTGGAGGGAGTCTCAAGGGTGTTGCTGTAGATTGTTTTTTCTTTGTCTTTTTTTTTTGTTGTTGCTGTTTTTGTTCTTTTTTTGCTTATGTATTGTATTGCTTATGTATTATATATATATATATATATATATATATATATATATATATATATATATATATATATATATATATATATATATATATATATATATATATATATATATATATATAGTACCAATTGAGCATGGTTTAAACACCACGGCCTACCAGAGTGTTGTTGCTGACCATGTCCATCCCTTTATGACTACAGTGTCCCCATCTTCTGATGGCTCCCTCCAGCAGGATAATGCACCATGTCACAAAGCTCCAATCATCTCACCACTGGACAATGAGGTCACTGTACTCCAATGGCCTCCACACTCACCACATCTCATCCAATAGAGCACCTTTGGGATAAGGTAAAATGGGAGATTGGCATCATGGATGTGCAGCCGACAAATCTGCAGCAACTGCGTGATACTATCATGTCACTATGGAGCAAAATCTCTGAGGAATGTTTCCAACACCTTGTTGTATTGTATCTATACCACGAAGAATGAAGGCAAAAGGGGGTCCAACCCGATACTAGCAAGGTGTGCCTGGGTCCTGCCCAGACCAATTTTTAGCAATCTCATACTTTGAATGACAATTACTCAGTCGTACTACACTGTACCCATTGTCATTTTTTTTAAACTTTTTTTTGGTGGTATTTAACCACTTCAGCCCCGGACCAATTGGCAGCCAAAGGACCAGGCCCCTTTTTGCGATTCGGCACTGCGTCGCTTTAACTGACAATTGCGCGGTCGTGCGACGTGGCTCCCAAACAAAATTGACGTCCTTTTTTTCCCACAAATAGAGCTTTCTTTTGGTGGTATTTGATCGCCCCTGCGGTTTTTATTTTTTTGCGCTATAAACAAAAATAGAGCGACAATTTTGAAAAAAATGCAATATATTTTACTTTTTGCTATAATAAATATCCCCAAACAATATATAAAAAAACATTTTTTTTTCCTCAGTTTAGGCCGATACGTATTCTTCTACATATTTTTTGGTAAAAAAAAAATCACAATTAGCGATTATTGATTGGTTTGCGCAAAAGTTATAGCGTTTACAAAATAGGGGATAGTTTTATAGCATTTTTATTAATATTTTTTTTTTTTTTTTACTAGTAATGGCGGCGATCAGCGATTTTTATTGTGACTGCGACATTATGGCGGACACATCGGACATGTTTGACACATTTTTGGGACCATTGTCATTTATACAGCAATCAATGCTATTTAAATGCATTGATTCCTGTATAAATGATACTTGCAGTGAAAGAGTTAACCACTAGGGGGAGGGGTTATGGGCTGTGACGTGTGTATTTTTTTTTACTATTAGGGGGCAGGGCTGACGTCTGACGTCATTGATCGGCTTTCCCTATGACAGGGAACAGCCGATCAATGACAGGCAGAGTAGGAAGCGCGGGGAGAGGTGTGTTTACACATACCTCTCCCCGTTCTTCAGCTCCGTGACCCGATCGCGGGACACCAGCGGCGATCGGGTCCGCTGGTCCCGCGGCCGTGGTCACGGAGCTCCCGACCGGGGCGCGCGCACGTCCCACGGCTAGGCAATTGAAGGGGACGTATATACACGTTCTTTTGCCTGCCCTTCTGAGGACGTATATATACAGTGGGCGGTCGGGAAGCGGTTAATCACCTCTGGGTTTTGTTTTTTTGCACCATAAATAAAAAAAGATCGAACATTTTGTTAAAAAATACATTTTTATTTGTATCTACTATAAACTTTTGCAAATTAGTAATTTTTCTTCATACATTTTGGCCAAAATGTATTCTGCTACATATCTTTGGTAAAAATAACCAAAATTAGTGTATATTATTTGGTGTTTGTGAAGGTTATAGAGTCTACAAGCTATGGTGCCAATCACTGAAAATTGATCACACCTGATGTATTGACAGCCTATCTCATTTCTTGAGACACTAACAAGCCAGGACAGTACAAATACCCCCCAAATGATCCTTTTTTGGAAAGTAGACAGTCCAAGGTATTTAGGAAGGGGCATGGTGAGTTTTTTGAAGTTGTCATTTTTTCCCACATATATTTGCAAAATTACCCGTCATTCAGTACGTGTACGCGTGTGCACACATATTGCTCCACCATGTTGGTGAAATGCTGCCTCCTGCTAAGATGTTCCATCTCAGCTGGTGGTGCTGGTTATTGTGGAATGCTGACAAAGCTTTTCTACATTTCAGCCATGCTAACCCTGCCTTCCGAGGTGCTGGCGGTGCCCCGGCTGCGTTGGCGACCTCTTCCTCCTCCTCTGCCTTCGCCTTGTGCTTCCACCGTACCCCCGCTGTCAAGTGGAAATACCACCAGCAGCGCGTCTACCAGCGTGCGCTTGTACTTGCGCATCTTACGATCGCGCTCCAGTGAGGTAATTAAGGACGGCACGTTGTCCTTGTAACGGGGATCCAGCAGGGTGGCCACCCAGTAATCAGCATCAGTTAAAATGTGGGAAACTCGGCGGTCGTTACGGAGACACTGCAGCATGTAATCGCTCATGTGTGCCAGGCTGCCCAGAGTCAACGAAAAGCTGTCCTCTGTGGGAGGTGTATCGTCTGTGTCCTCTGTATCTCCCAGCCACGCACCAGTGATGGACATGAGCTGGTCTGGGTGCCACCCTGCTATGAACATGGTTCCTCCTCCTCCATCTCCTCCTCCACCTCACCATCCTCCAGAACTGTGCCCTTGCTGCCGGACAATTGTGTACCTGGCGCTTGTTGGTGCAGGAACCCACCCTCGTAGCCACTTGTGAATGACTGCCCTGAAAGCCTTGGAAATGAACCCTCTTCCTCCTCCTCCTCCTCCTCCTGTGCCACATCCTCTTCCATCATCGCCTGAAGAGTTTTTTCAAGGAGGCATAGAACTGGGATAGTAACGCTGAGAACGGCGTCATCGGCACTGGCCATGTTGGTGGAGTACTCGAAACAGCGCAACAAGGCACACAGGTCTCGCATGGAGGCCCAGTTATTGGTGGTGAAGTGGTGCTGTTCCGCAGAGTGACTCACGTGCGTGCTGCATCTCATATCACATATGAGACGGTGAGCGGGAAGGCTGAAGTTACGCTGCAGCGCTGACAGGCGAGCAGCAGCAGGGTGAGAACCCCGAAAGTGCGCACAGACGGCCCACACTTTCTGCAGCAGCTCTGGCATATCGGGGTAATTTTTAAGGAACCTCTGGACCACCAAGTTCAGCACATGCGCCAGGCAAGGGATGTGTGTCAAACCGACTAGGCCCAGAGCTGCTACGAGATTTCGCCCATTATCGCACACCACCAGGCCGGGCTTGAGGCTCACTGCCACCAACCACTCATCGGTCTGTTGTTCAATGTCCCTCCACAACTCCTGCGCGGTGTGGGGTTTTTCCCCCAAACAGGAAAGTTTTAAAACTGCCTGCTGTCGTTTACCCCTGGCTGTGCTGAAGTTGGTGGTGAATGTGTTACGCTGACCAGATGAGGAGGCGGTAGAGGATGAGGAGGCGGAGTAGGAGGAGTTAGCAACAGGAGGCAAACTGAAGTGCCCTGCAATCCTCGGTGGTGGAAGGACATGCGCCAAACTGCTATCCGCCTCAGGCCCAGCCGCCACTACATTTACCCAGTGTGCTGTTAGGGAGGTATAACGTCCCTGACCGTGCTTACTGGTCCACGCATCCGTAGTTAGGTGGACCTTGCCACAGACGGCATTTCGCAGTGCACACCTGATTTTGTCCCCCACTTGGTTGTGCAGGGAAGGGATAGCTCCCCTGAAAAAGTAGTGGCGGCTGGGCATGACGTACTGTGGGACAGCCAATGACATCAGCCTTTTAAAACTCTGCGTCTCCACCAGACGGTATGACAGCATTTCAAAGGCGAGGAATTTTGAAATGCTGGCATTCAGGGCCAGGGATTGCGTGGTGGCTAGGGGGGTACTTCCTCTTCCGCTCCAGTGTTTGGGAGATAGAGAGCTGAACGCTTCCATGGGACATTGTGGAGATGGTTGGTGACCCAGGTGGTAGTGTTGCTGGCAGATCCTCTGTTTACGGGTTGGCAGGTGCCACTGTCACTACAGAGGTGGATGAAGAGGCTGAGACTGCAGCAGAAGAGGAAGCAGGAGGAGCCAGAGACCTTTCTTGGTTTTTGAGGTGTCTACTCCACTGCATCTTGTGCTTTGCAATTAGATGCCTGGTCATGCAGGTTGTGCTCAGGTTGAGAACGTTTATGCCTCGCTTCAGGCTCTGATTGCACAGCGTGCAAACCACTCGTGTCTTGTCATCAGCACATTGTCTGTCTGAAGAACTGCCACGCTAGGGAACTCCTTGGACCTGGCTTTGGTGTGCTCGGTCCCTTGCTGCGTTGGGCAGCAGCAGACGTACTGTCTAGGGGACGGACGCTCCGCTTTTGCACCCTGCTCCCTCTTCTGCTGTGCTGGTGGCTCTGTGCGACCACCGCCTCTTCCTCCGAACTACACTGGTCACCTGCATGATGTTGATTCCATGTGGGGTCAAGGACCTCATCGTCCTCCACATCATCTTCCACCTAGTCTTCACCCCTGCCCTCCTTGTCGGTCTGCACAATGGAGAAAGCAGCAGCAGTTGGCACCTGTGTTTCGTCATCATCCGAGATGTGCTGCGATAGTCCTCCCATGTACTCATCATGAAACATAAGTGGTTGGGCATCGGTGCACACAATCTCTTCCACTTCTGGGGCAGGGCTAGGTGGATGTCCCTGGGAAACCCTGCTAACAGAGTCATCAATAAGCAGAAGAGACTGCTGCATGATTTGGGGCTCAGACTGCTTGGCTGATTTGCAAGGGGGTGAGGTGAAAGACTGATGGACATCTGCTGCAGGTGCCAACTCTGAACTTTCATCAGGAGACTGGGTGGGAGACAATGTGAAGGAACCGGAGGCACTGTGAGCAACCCAATCTACTATCGCCTGTACTTGTCCTGGCCCTTAACATCCATACAGCCTCATTAGGCGCGCCGAAATACCGCTGCAGGCTCTGTCGCCTACTCGCACCTGAGGAAGGTGTTTCACTTGTGCGTGTAGCTGGCACAGATCGACCACATCCTTTCCCTGCAAGAGGAGCTCCACCAGCAGCACCACGACCGGGGCAACGTCCCTTTTTTGACGATCTCCTCATATTTTCAAAATTTATGATCTTGCCCTAAATGGGTGTTTTTGCAATAGCAGAATACACCCACAGTATGTACAGCGTGTATCTCAAAAACTGCAGAAAATGCTATGAAAAAAATAGTTTCACTCAGATTTTTTTTTTGGAATAGCACAATAGAAGAAAAAGAGATTGATTGCATATGTCACACTCCTGCAAACATGCAGAAAACACTGCAAATTTTTTTTTTTTGCAATCTTTTTGCAATAGCAGAATACACCCAGAGTATGGTGTATCTCACAGTAACATATGCAGTGCTGGTGCACTGAGCTTGCAGATAAAAGTTATATTTTGTCTGGCACTGGGCTCATGGCAGTGTAAAAAGAATGTGCACCAAGTCTTAGAGTTGATTTCTGAATAATTCTCTCCCCCTCAAAACAGAACTACACTCTCTATCTATGTAGATTGCTTACTAATTATAAGATATTTCAGGAATGTGAACTGACTCCTAGCATGTAATTCCCTCACAGCAGCCAAGCAAATTTCCCTACACTGTCTAAAGCAGAGTGACGCGCTGTGCTGTGTGCCTGTAGCTTATATAGAGGCTGGGTCACATGCTGCACTGGCCAATCACAGCCATGCCATTAGTAGGCATGGCTGTGATGACTTCTTAGGGCACACTAGTGAAACTAACGTGGATTGGCTGCCCTGTAGCTCTTAAAAAGGCGCCAATATATCGCCGAACACCGGACCCGAACCCGAACACACAGTCAATTGTTCGGGTTCGGGTCTGGGACCCGGACACCCAAAAGTCCGGTACGGACCCGAACTTTACAGTTCGGGTTCGCTCAACCCTAATCAGGATTAATCACATTTTAACCACTTAAGCCCCAGACCAATTTGCAGCCAAAGGACTAGTGTGTTGTGTGTTTTTTTTTACAGTAGGGGCGTGGCTTTACATCTGACGTCACTGATCGGCTTTCCCGAAGACAGGGAACAGCCGATCAGTGACAGGCAGTGTAGGAAGCACGGGGAGAGGTTTGTTTACACAGACCTCTCCCCGTTCTTCATCTCTGTGACCCGATCAGGGGACACCAGCGGCAATCGCGTCCACTGGTCCCACGGCCGCGGTCACGGAGCTCAGGCCCGGGTCGCGAGCGCGCCACCGGCGGTGTGCGCGCGACCCATGGCTGGGCTCTTAAAGGACCACGTACAGGTACGTGGTTTTGCCCAGCCGTGCCATTCTGCCGACGTATATGTGCAGGAGGCGGTCCTTAAGCGGTTAAACATATATACCACAATTCGTAGGCTCTATACCTTTCACACAGACTAAATATTAACGAATTACACCAAAGGAATGTCGCAGAATACATTTTGGCTTAAAGTTGTGAAGAAATATTTATTTGCAACATTCTATAACAAAAACAGTTTTTTTTTTCATTTTGTTTATATTTTTTATATTGTTGTTTATATTTTTTTGCATATATAACATAAAATAAAAAAACCCACCAAAAGAAAGTTCTATCTGTCTAAAATATAAATAAAAATGTCATATGGGTACAGTGTTATATAACTGAGTAATTGTCATTCAAAGTGTGACAGTGCTGAAAGCTGAAAATTGGCCTGGGCAGGAAGGGGGTGAAAGTGTTGGGTACTGAAGTCAGTGGCGGAACTACCGCCATATCTGCCCACGCGTTCGCTATGGGGCCCGCAGCCTATAATGGGCCCGCAGCCAAGTGCGGTCCTTTCCTAGTTGCCATTAAAATTTCTCTTTTTCCACTAGAGGTCCGCGACCGGCGGAGATATTGTCTCCGCCGGCCGCCATTTTCCAGAAGACCCGAGTTAGAGACGAGAAGGGAGCCTGCCGAGTGGTTACAATAGAAATAGAGCTGTGGCTCCGCCCACCCCCGCCCCGGTCTGTCTGTCATCTGTAACCTGCTGTGGAAAGGGGTTGGGGGTGGGCGGTGCTGCAGCTCAATTTCTATTGCGGCCGGCCGGCTCCGCCTCTATTTTCTTCCCCCCTTGACCTTCAGTAATGGCAGCAGAGACACTAGATATATATATATATATATATATATATATATATATATATATATATATATATATATATATATATATATATATATATATATATATATATATATATATATATAGATATAGATATAGGAGGGCTCCAATTGGAAGCGGGGTAAACCTGAGATGTAAGGAGGCACTCCGCTGGCTGGGGACAGTGACACCTGAGAAGTAAGGAAGCACTCCGCTGGCTGGGGACAGTGACACCTGAGAAGTAA
Source organism: Lithobates sylvaticus (assembly GCA_028564925.1). Taxonomy (NCBI): domain Eukaryota; kingdom Metazoa; phylum Chordata; class Amphibia; order Anura; family Ranidae; genus Lithobates; species Lithobates sylvaticus. The sequence continues at coordinate 589,345,145 of CM053028.1, forward strand.
GGAAGCACTCCGCTGGTGGGGACAGTGACACCTGAGAAGTAAGGAAGCACTCCGCTGGCTGGGGACAGTGACACCTGAGAAGTAAGGAAGTACTCCGCTGGCTTGGGAAGTGACAGCTGAGATGTAAGAAGGCACTCCGCTGGCTTGGGAAGTGACACCTGAGAAGTAAGGAAGCACTCCGCTGGCTGGGGACAGTGACACCTGAGATGTAAGGAAGCACTCCGCTGGCTGGGGACAGTGACACCTGAGATGTAAGGAAGCACTCCGCTGGCTGGGGACAGTGACACCTGAGATGTATAAATGAAAAAAGGTGCAGCGCTAGAACACACTCAAAAATATATAAATAAAAATAAGAAACAAAACGAAAACATATATTAAATAAAATAGTCCACAAAAACAGTCCAATGGTGTCTTTCTAAGGTGATGACGGAGGCATGTGCATGCAGGTGACAACGTGAAAGAAAAAACTCCCACCACAGATGAAATGGCCGCTCACCTCACCAAGTGGACCCTTAGATCATAAAGGGTCACTAAAGCCTTCCCACCAGGGGTTAAATGACAGCGATCCTCTGGAGAAATTCGTCACACTTGGCAGAGATGCAGGATGGGTGTCAGTATGTCCAACTCAGTCCCATATCACCATCAATCATGTGGATGAAAAATTAAAAAACCATAGTGTTCTCTGCTTGTAAACAATTTATTTAAAAGAAGATGGAAATATAAAAACTTACAAAGAGAGCACCTGTATCCCGGTGCTAGGAAGGTACAGCATATAACAAAGTGCACAAAATAGGGCTGCGGGTGATGTCACTTTCGTCCGACGAAAGTGGCATCACCCGCAGCCCTATTGTTTATTGTTTACAAGCAGAGAACACTATGGTTTTTTAATTTTTCATCCACATGATTGATGGTGATATGGGACTGAGTTGGACATACTGACACCCATCCTGCATCTCTGCCAAGTGTGACGAATTTCTCCAGAGGATCGCTGTCATTTAACCCCTGGTGGGAAGGCTTTAGTGACCCTTTATGATCTAAGGGTCCACTTGGTGAGGTGAGCGGCCATTTCATCTGTGGTGGGAGTTTTTTCTTTCACGTTGTCACCTGCATGCACATGCCTCCGTCATCACCTTATAAAGACACCATTGGACTGTTTTTGTGGACTATTTTATTTAATATATGTTTTCGTTTTGTTTCTTATTTTTATTTATATATTTTTGAGTGTGTTCTAGCGCTGCACCTTTTTTCATTTATGTTTTTACAGAGGGATTTTGAAGGTTGACCCTTGGTGTTCAGCAGCTTTTATTTCATTTCATTCATTATTTGTTATACCATTGCGCTGATTTATTTTTCTATTATAACACCTGAGATGTAAGGAAGCACTCCGCTGGCTGGGGACAGTGACACCTGAGAAGTAAGAAAGCACTCCGCTGGCTGGGGACAGTGGCACCTGAGATGTAAAGAAGAACTCCGCTGGTTGGGGACAGTGACACCTGAGATGTAAGGAAGCACTCCGCTGGCTGGGGACAGTGACACCTGAGATGTAAGGAAGCACTCCGCTGGCTGGGGACAGTGACACCTGAGATGTAAGGAGGCACTCCGCTGGCTGGGGACAGTGACACCTGAGATGTAAGGAAGCACTCCGCTGGCTGGGGACAGTGACACCTGAGATGTAAGGAAGCACTCCGCTGGCTGGGGACAGTGACACCTGAGATGTAAGGAAGCACTCCGCTGGCTGTGGAAAATGACACCTGAGAAGTAAGGAAGCACTCCGCTGGCTGGGGAAGTGAAACCTGAGATGTAAGGAAGCACTCCCCTGGCTGGGGAAGTGAAACCTGAGATGTAAGGAAGCACTCCGCTGGGGACACCTGAGATGTAAGGAAGCACTCCGCTGGCTGGGGACAGTGACACCTGAGATGTAAGGATGCACTCCGCTGGGGACACCTGAGATGTAAGGAAGCACTCCGCTGGCTGGGGAAGTGAAACCTGAGATGTAAGGAAGCACTCCGCTGGCTGGGGACAGTGACACCTGAGATGTAAGGAAGCACTCCGCTGGGGACACCTGAGATGTAAGGAAGCACTCCGCTGGGGACACCTGATGGCATCTGGTGGCAGGCGACGTAGCAAGTGACACACTCAGGGCTCCCACTGATTATGATTTTGCATTATGGTGAGTTGAAGTATTTAATTTTATATTACAATGTAATAATAGAAATAATGCGCTTCAATCACCCTGACACCATATCAACCATGGTGCCGGGATGATTGAAGCGCTAACACCAGGTGTTTGGAGTATATTTATCTGCTGATTGCTAAACTTTCTAGAATACACATTTCTATTGTGGTGTAGGATCTGGGCCTGCTGCCTCTGCATTCCTCTTTTTTCCTTCCTCTCTCTCTCTCTCTTTTTTTCTTTGTTTCTCCCTCCATCCCTCGTTCATCCCAAACTCTAACCACACCCCTTTGAGTCACGCCCCTTTAAGCCACACCCAATAATACGATTAAACCAAGCCCATACTTCGCCATTTTTCTTTCCCCACTAGGCAACACCTACAAACAAATGTCCACCCCCTAATTTTAATAAGACTCCGCCCACCGACAAAAAAATTGTCCAGGTCAGGATGAGGAATGTAAGTTTACTGCTAAGCCTCCTGGGCCCCGCGAGTCTGGCCGTGTCCCGACACACGCAGCTGCATACAGCAGGAGGCAGGAGCACAGAGCAGAGTGGGCGGGGCAGAACGCTCGAGCGCGCCTGTGAAGGGACATCGTTTTCGGCACATGAGGAGGCTCTGAAGTCTAGACAGAAGGTAGGAAGGGAGTGGGAGACAGACTGTCATCTGTTTTGCACAGTTAATTTTTTTTGTGGGGGGGGGGCTGTTTGCAGGGGGGGCCCCATACAACATTTTGCTATGGGGCCCTGTGATTTCTAGTTACGCCCCTGACTGAAGTGGTTAATAATTCACAAATGTCCATATTTATGGATTTATACAGGGACCACTGAGACATCTATGCATGGCTTGGATGTCCCCCATATTACTAGGAGCCCATAAAGCAGATGACCATAGAAAGAGTCCACTCACTGTCATGGAACTTCAGATTAAAGGAACTTCAATCCACTCACACCATTCATTTTTTGCACATAAGGACCAACTTGGTGTTGGTGGATCACTAGCAAAAAATGGGAGCATAGGGGGAGGGGGAAGGAACAGAAGAAGGATGAGGAGGAAGGTATCTTAGTCAAGGAGAGGGAAGAGGAAAGGAGGATGTTTTTGTAGATGTTTCTGATGTCCTAGTACTCTAGGGCCTTCAAATATGTGATAGGTAGTCAGGAAATTAGATGTGTAATTTATGTACCTAGAACTCCTGAAGGTGCTCCTTGGATTTGTGTTGGAAGGCTGTGAAAAAGTCTCACACATGTGGTATCACCATACTCATAAGGTAGCAGAATAAGCGTATATTGATTGGATTGCACAAAAGGTTTAGTGTCTACAAAATAGGAGATAGGTTTATGGAATTTTTATTATTATTATTTACTAATAATGGTGGCAATCAGCCTTGTTTACATAGGCAGATGCCCGTTCTGCCTGTAACGATCGTGGATGGCCGGAGGACATCCTATCCACTGATTGGTCAGTGGGGGAGCCAATCAGCGGACAGGCTAGTGCACGAAACAACGTACCTGTACGTCGTTTTGCACAGCCGATCCACCGAGTGCAACTGCGGGCGGGTGGTCGGCAAGTAGTTAAATAAGCCTCATCATTCGTGTCAGTGATATAAAATAAAAGCAAACAATGAGGGAGGATGTGAGACCATAGCAGACTCAGGAATGCTCACATCGGGACAAGAAAGCTAAGAAATATAATGAATGAAAAAATGGTAAAACTTTATTAGAAAATTCACGCAAACATCTTAAACAGTAAAAAAGAGACTCCACAGGTGAATCATCCATCAAAACCTGTGGGGTCCTTTCTATGACAATACCAGATATACACAGGGGAAATAAATGGCTCTAGAAAAATGTGTAAAAAAAGAATCACAACAGAAAAAAAAAAAAAAAACAAGAGATGTGGTATAAAAACAATTCTGAACACGGCTATTAGAGATGTGGGGTCACCCCCTCCTATGTTCCCTCCCGTATTCCCTATGGACCCAGCTGAAGCTGATAGGAGATGAATGTGGGCCAGGCAAAGAATGCACACAGTTCTATCCAAAGATGTCCTTTTTGTAAGCCATATCAGGCTCAATGAACATGCAGTCAGGAATAAGTTCCACAGATTATGGCATATAATATATAAAGTCAGGGATCCAAATGATCTGAGCGGACCTGGTGCAGGGCGCCCTGGGGTGCGCCGGTGTGCGCTGGCGCTCGCGGGCGCGTGCCTGTGCGTGCTGGGTGTGCGGGTGAATGCATGTGCTCTCCGTTAGTGTCAAGAAATGCCTCTGAGCGGACCTGGTACAGGGCGCCTTGGGGTGCGCCGGTGTGCGCTGGCGCTCGCGGGCGCGCTGGTGATTGTGCGCCTGTGTGCGTGTCTGCGCGTGCGTGTGCGCGCGCGCGTGCGTGGGCACGCGTCGGCACGCGCGCGCGCATGGCGTTTGGCGCCAATCGGCCTATTTAGGCTGAGCTCACTGGGCGCTCGGTGCTGTCCGATCGTCAGCTCTCTGTGTCCTGTTACCTGCTGCCTAATCCTGTCTGACTTCCTGACCCCCGGCTTGATCCTGCACCTGCCTGTTTGCTGCCTGCCTGTTGACCTCGGCCCGTCCCTGACTCTGCTCCTGCCTTCTCCTCTGTACTGCGCTGCCCGCCTGTTGCCAAACTCTGCCTGTGACCTGGACTTGAACCTGCCTCTCCTCTGTACCGTGCCTGTGTGTGGAAGTGTTCTGCCAAGTTCCTGCTCTGCACCTGCTGCCTGCCTCCTACTGTCAGGAGACCACGGACTCCACTCCAGCAAGTCTCTGGGGGCCTTCCCCCAGCAACGACCCGCCAGGCTCTCATACCACTCTGTGCTCTTGTGCCTCCTGTCCCCACTTCCAGGGGCCGAGAACCAGACACGTACGGGAGGCCTTCCCCCTGCTACATCGGGCTCACCTGTCCGGCGCGTGAAGTCTGACAGTATCGGACAGCCATGTCCGAGTCCGAGCAGGGGGCCTCTCCCATGGAGGAGTTGTGTAGACACCTGGCGGGTCTCACACAAGCTGTGAAGAGCCTGCAGGAGGGCTACAACAGATTGGAAGGACAGGTCCAGGTCCTCTCATCCCCTGCACACCAACAAGCTGCTCCTGTGGCCGGACCAGCACCTGCAGTAGTTATGTTACCCCCGAAACCCAAGGTACCAGTTCCTGAGAGGTTCTCTGGAGACCGTAGAAAATTCCGGTCATTCTGCAGTGCCTGTGAGCTCTACTTTGCGTTGCAACCACGCATCTTCTCTTTGGAAGCAACCATGGTGGGCTTTGTAATCTCCCTTCTGTCCGGGGAGCCACAGACCTGGGCCCACCGCCTCATGCGCCAAAAATCTACCTCTCTGGACAGCCTGGACACCTTTTTTGCCACCATGGCCCAGCTCTACGAGGACCCCCAACTAAAGGCGACTGCCGAGGCCGCGCTACACGCCCTGCAGCAGGGGCGTAGGGCCGTCGAAGATTATGTGGCAGAGTTCAGGCACTGGGGTTCCGACACGGAATGGAATGACGCAGCTTTGTGTTACCAGTTCCGCATGGGACTGTCGGATTCCCTAAAGGACGAACTGGCACGGGTTGGCGTCCCGCAGTACCTGGAAGAGCTGATCAACGTGTCTATCCAGATTGACCGGCGACTCAGGGAACGTCGTTCAGAGAGGGCCACCAGTCAATACCGGCCTACCTGGTTCCTCCCCAAGGTCCCCAGTGCACCCGGGTCTTTCCATCCGACCTCCTTTGCTCCCCCTGCTTCGGCACCCGATACTTCTGAACCCATGCAGCTGGGGCTTATCCGTCCCTCACTTACCGCGGAAGAGCGGCAACGCCGAAGGGTCCACAATTTATGCATGTACTGTGGCGAACCGGGTCACTACGTAAGAGCTTGTCCCAATAAGACACGTAAGTCACATCCAGTTTCTTCCAAGTCTGCACCTACCTTGCCTAAACTTGCATCTCACTTTGCTCTCTCTGTTGTCCTACAGCTTCCCGACAAGGATATCCCAGTACCAGTCATAATTGACTCTGGAGCCTGCAGCTGCTTTATTGACCTTACCTTCGCCACCCACCATCACATTCCCCTCCGATTGAAGACACAGAGCCTCGCAGTACACCTGGCAGATGGCACTACCCTCAGCTCTGGTCCTGTTACACAGGAAACCGTTCCTCTACTGGCTACCATGGGCTCAGCTCATCAGGAACTCCTTTGCTTGGATGCCATTTCGTCTCCCCTCTTTCCCATTATACTGGGAATGCCCTGGTTAAAGGCCCACAACCCCAGCATCAACTGGGCCACGGGGGAGATCAAGTTCAGTTCTGGATACTGTCAACAGCATTGCCTACACCAATTGCCCGCAGAGTCATCCCCACTTCTGTATCTGGACACTGATGTTGAGTTGCAACAAGCAATCCCAGCACCTTACCGGGACTTTCTGGATGTCTTTAGCAAAAAGGGGGCGGAGACCTTGCCACCGCACAGGTCTTACGATTGCCCGATAGAGCTTCTGCCCGGGACCGAAGTCCCCTTCGGGAGAATCTTTCCACTCACAGAGCAGGAGTTGGCAACCCTGAAGACCTATATAGATGAAAACCTCACCAAGGGGTTTATCCGCCCGTCTACCTCTCCAGCCGGGGCTGGAATCTTCTTTGTTGAAAAGAAAGACCACTCTCTACGCCCGTGTATCGACTACCGGGAGCTCAACAAGATAACGATTAAAAAACGTTACCCGCTGCCTCTGGTACCTGAGCTCTTCCAAAGACTGGGGTCCGCGGTGGTCTTTACCAAGCTTGACCTCCGCGGGGCCTATAACTTGATTCGCATCAGAGAGGGGGATGAATGGAAAACTGCCTTCCGTACTCGTTTCGGGCACTTCGAGTACCTCGTCATGCCCTTTGGTCTGTGCAACGCACCTGCAACCTTTCAGCATTTTCTCAATGACATTTTTCGTGACCTATTGGACCTATACGTCATAGTTTACCTGGATGATATCCTGATCTTCTCTTCATCTGTTCCTGACCACCGCAGGCACGTACGAAATGTTCTCCTTCGACTCAGGCAGCACGGGCTTTACGCCAAATTGGAGAAGTGCGAGTTTGAACTGCAAACCATACAGTTTCTTGGCTTAGTCATCTCCGTTGATGGTATTAAGATGGACCCTCAAAAGGTGTCCGCCATCCTGGAATGGCCTGCCCACGACCGATAAAAAGGGAGTCCAACGCTTCATAGGCTTTGCTAATTTTATTAGGAAATTTATTAGGAATTTCTCTGCAATCATCTCCCCCATCACTGAACTCACCAGGCAAGGAAATCGGTTCTGTTGGTCCCCCAGTGCGCAAGTAGCCTTTGAAAAGTTGAAAGAACTGTTTACTTCTGCGTCCATCCTGAAGCACCCTGATCCTGTGTTGCCCTTCGTCCTTGAAGTAGACGCGTCAGAAATCGCTGTGGGGGCCGTGCTCTCCCAGCGACAAGGTGCCAAGGCCCTTCTATTTCCAGTGGCCTTCTTCTCCCGCAAACTCTCTACGGCGGAGAGAAATTACGACGTTGGGGACCGGGAGCTCCTGGCCATCAAGGCCGCCTTAGAAGAGTGGCGCTACTTGCTGGAGGGTGCTGCACACCCCATCTTGGTCTATACCGACCACAAAAACCTGGAATACCTGAGGACAGCTAAAAGGCTGAGACCACGGCAGGCAAGATGGGCTCTATTCTTTTCCAGGTTTTTGTTCCATATCACTTACAGACCTGGCTCAAAAAATATCAAAGCTGATGCTCTATCCCGTATGTTTCACGAGGCTGAAGAACCACTACCCCCAGACACCATCCTGCCGGCCGGAAATTTCTTGTTACTCCAGGGGGACCTCCTGTCTCGCTTGAAACAAGCTTCGGTGGAATGGGCCCCACCTGTTGGAAACGAGGTAAAGAGGCTGGATGGTTTGTTCTGGTATAAGGACAAGATACTGGTTCCTGAATGCCTGAGGGTGGAGGTTATGGGACTTTGTCACGACCATAAGTTGGCCGGACATTTCGGTACCTTGAAGACGACGGAATTGGTGCAGCGGGCGTTCTGGTGGCCGCAGCTGACTAAGGACTGCAAGACCTATGTGGAAACCTGTACCACCTGTGCCCGAAGTAAGACGTGTCGAGCCAAGACATGGGGTTTACTAAGGCCCCTGCCCGTTCCGGAAAGACCTTGGAAGATGATATCGATGGATTTCATTGTGGAACTCCCTGTAGCGGAAGGCTATTCTACCATCTTCGTTGTGGTTGACAGGTTGTCGACGATGGCTCATTTTCTACCCATGAAGGGTACTCCTTCGGCCATGGAAACGGCAAAGATCTTCATTAAAGAGATAGTGAGGCTGCATGGAGTCCCCGCAAGCATCGTGTCTGATCGCGGTGTTCAATTTACCTCTGCAGTTCTGGAAGGCCCTCTGCAGTTCTCTGGAGATCGAGTTGGCATTTTCGTCCGCCTATCACCCTCAGACGAACGGGCAGACGGAGAGAACTAACCAGACCCTGGAGCAGTACCTCCGCTGCTTCTCTGCCTTCTCGCAGGACGATTGGGCCTCGCTACTACCTATGGCCGAGTTTTCGTATAATAACTCCCTGCACTCCGCGATCAAGCAAACACCCTTCTTTGCTAACTATGGCTACCACCCAACCTTCCTGCCTGGCTCTGTACCCGAGTGTTCCATCCCCGCAGTGTCCGAAATATTGGACTTCTTCCGGACCAACAACAAGGCATTACAGGAAACAATGACCCGAACCCAGGAGTACAATAAAAAGATGTTCGATAGGAAGAGGCGAGGTGAGCTCATCCTGATGCCCGGTAACCAAGTCTGGCTCTCAACCGTTAACCTAAAGATGGCCTGCCCCTCAAAGAAACTAGGCCCCAGATTCTTGGGCCCCTTCTCGGTCAAAAGGAAAGTGAATGAGGTGACTTACGAGCTTGACTTACCCGGTTCGCTGAAGATCCATCCAGTCTTCCATGTGTCCCTGCTAAAACCCGTTGTCTCTAACCCCTTTACTGGACGTAACACAGGTCCACCCGAACCTGTAACTGTGGATGGTGAGGAGGAATTTGAGGTGGAAGCGATATTGGACTGCAGAAAAAGGGGCAACCAAGCCCAGTATTTGATCAAATGGAGGGGGTATGGACCGGAGGACAACTCCTGGGAACCTGAAGGTAACCTACATGCGGAGGAACTCCTGAGCACCTTTAAAGACACCCATGCTGACAGACTGGACCGGATGGGCATCCGGAGGCTGCCCTTAAGGAGGGGGCACTGTCAGGAAATGCCTCTGAGCGGACCTGGTACAGGGCGCCCTGGGGTGCGTCGGTGTGCGCTGGCGCTCGCGGGCGCGTGCCTGTGCGCGCTGGCGCTCGCGGGCGCGTGCCTGTGCACGCTGGTGTGCGGGTGCGCATGATTGTGCGCCTGTGCGCGTGTCTGCGTGTGCGGGTGCGCGTTGGCGCGCGCGTGCGTGAGCGGGTGCGCATTGGCGCGCGCGCGCGCATGGCGTTTGGCGCCAATCGCCCTATTTAGGCTGAGCTCACTGGGCGCTCGGTGCTGTTCGATCGTCAGCTCTCTGTGTCCTGTTACCTGCTGCCTAATCCTGTCTGACTTCCTGACCCCCGACTTGATCCTGCACCTGCCTGTCTGCTGCCTGCCTGTTGACCTTGGCCCGTCTCTGACTCTGCTCCTGCCTTCTCTTCTGTATCGTGCTGCCCGCCTGTTGCCAAACTCTGCCTGTGACCTGGACTTGAACCTGCCTCTCCTCTGTACCGTGCCTGTGTGTGGAAGTGTTCTGCCAAGTTCCTGCTCTGCACCTGCTGCCTGTCTCCTACTGTCTGGAGACCACGGACTCCACTCCAGCAAGTCTCTGGGGCCTTCTCCCCAGCAACGACCCGCCAGGCTCTCATACCACTCTGTGCTCTTGTGCCTCCTGTCCCCACTTCCAGGGGCCGAGAACCAGACACGTACGGGAGGCCTTCCCCCTGCTACATCGGGCTCACCTGTCCGGCGCGTGAAGTCTGACAGCGTGCACTCAAATGGCATTTCAACTGGACAAGGTACAGAGGGGCAATCTTCACTTAAAGTGGTGTTGCCACCAAAAAAAAAAATTTTTTTTTTACTCACCTCTAAATGCCTGTTGCTAGGGGGTCCCTCGTAGTCTGCCACCTTCAGTGCCCGGGCACTGACATCACCTCTCCTCGGTGCCGCACAGTCATCTGGGACCTGTCACGTGTCCCAGATGACTGAGCGTCGAATCGCAATGGGTGCCACATTAAGAATGCCGGCGCCGCTAGGGGGCCTCGTTCCCCCGCATCGCTGGACCCTGGGACAGGTAAGTGTCCAATTATTAAAAGTCAGCAGCTGCAGTATTTGTATATCGCTTCTCTGCCTTTTGGCTAAGATCAAGTGTAGTATCTGTTCTTATCAGTTGCCAGGAGGTGGCGCTTGCTTCCGTCCCTGTTCTACGGCGAGGTGGAGCAGGGTTGGCGGTTGCTATGCAAAAGCCTGCTGGCGTAAAGGTGACCTGGAGCGGTTCGTAGCCGAAAGGGAAGCCTTCTGATGGGGATGGAGAACCACTGGGTTGGCGCTGAAGGGCCGAGTCCCTGGCCTTCTGGCCTGGATTGTGGCAGCTCTAGCTCCGGTCAGTCTTCTTGGGAAAGAACGCTAGCTCCTTTTCGGTGAGGGGGGGGAGCGGCTAGTACTTCCTAGGTTGTAATTAGGAGGGAGTGATGGGGCAATGGTGGAGCTTTTTCTGTCGGGCTCTCTCTAAGCTTCCAGATCTCCTTTCCTTCCTGACTAGGGTGGGGGCTGTTGTGGTCTTGGCTGTGGTTCAGGGTTGCACGTTGAAAAGCCAGTGGTGATTGTGCCCCTGAAGTGGCAGTTCAGGTGTGTCGTATACTCACTGTGGGAAACCACTTTGATTTATGGCACCATGGTCACTTTCATCACAACACACGTTTTTCACACCTGCCTCTAGGGCCGAGCCTTTTGGCTAGGACCAGGGGAAATTTTTATTCCTGGCCGGAGGGCCGGCCATTGTATTGCACAATGGTCACTTTCCACTCACTCTCCCATCTTCCTTCTCCCCACTCTCTTTTTATTTACCCCCGTGTTTGTCACTTTTTTGTATATTTTTGTTTGGTGTTGTCACGTTTTGTCACAGTGTGATGAGTAGGGTGTTCGGTCCTCGGGCCAGCCCTGAAAGTCTTGGGAGGAGGTGGACATGGCCTTTTGGCTTAGTTCGCCTTCTCTCATGGGGTCTCTCTTCGGGAGAGCCCCACCAAGTACTTGGGTGGGTCTGTTTCGGCAGACCCTCCAGAGAAAGGGGTCCGTCTGGTTTCGGCCAGATGGACCATGTGAAAGTACCTCAGTCCCTGTCTGGAGCCTAACGCCCCGGGGGATCAGGGTTAAGGTCCTTCCCTAGGGAGGACAAGTGTAACACCCGTTGCACGTTTTGTGTCACTCTTTATGTGTGTCACAGGTACTCACCCGGGCCGATATGCTGAGAGCTGCTCCCCTTGCGACTAGGTGCACAAAGATGCACGGGTTGCCAGCAGGAGTGTTGCAGGTGGTGTGCAGTAGCGACGTTGACCAGGAGAGGCTGATGCTGCACTGGAAGTAGACACCTGGCAGGGCTGTGGTCAGGCAGAAGTTATAGAGGTACCAGAAAATATGCTGGAGGAGGACCCTCAGGAGCATGAGAGAACTGAAAGTCCAGAACACCGAGCAGGGGGTCAAGCACAAGGAACTAGAGATTGTCCAGTAAGCAGGCCGAGGGTCAAGCACAGGTGATCAGGCAGCAGAGGTATCCAGGAAGCAAGCCAGGGGTCAAACACAGGTAAGTAACTCAGAGAATGTCCAGTAGGCAGGCCGAGGGTCAAGCACAGGTGATCAGGCAGCAGAGGTATCCAGGAAGCAAGCCAGGGGTCAAACACAGGTAAGTAACTCAGAGAATGTCCAGTAGGCAGGCCGAGGGTCAAGCACAGGTGATCAGGCAGCAGAAGTATCCAGGAAGCAAGCCAGGGGTCAAACACAGGTAAGTAACGGCAGCGGTGGTCAAGCAGATTCCGGGTCGGCACAGGTAGTCAAGCAGGTACAGGATACAGGATACAGGGTACAGGATACAGGGTACTGGATACAGGTTACAAGATACAGGATACAGGATACAAGGACTGGAGCCAGGACTCAGGAAGAGACAACAAACCAGCAATTGTGAGCAAACAGGGGAAGCCTTTTATAGGCCAGGTGAGTGGTCAGGTGGGATACCCGGACGAGTGCGCATGCGCACTCGTCTTCTGTCAGCGCCGCGCACAGCGGTGAGCCGCACTGGCTGGGCTGTGTCAGATACCCGAGTGCCACGGACCCGCGCATGCGCACCCGCTACCCGGCATACCTGTACTATTCGTTGCACTGCTCTACCGCGCGTGCGCAACCCTGGAACCCGGCGGTGAAGCACGGTATTTCTCTGACAGTGCCCCCTCCTAAGGGCAGCCTCTGGATGCCCACTTCAGGGTGTCTTTGGTGATATTCTCGTATTAAACGAGGGGCGTGGATGTTTTCAGATGGCTCCCAGGAGCAGTCTTCCGGGGGATAACCCTTCCATTTGACTAGGTACTGAACCTGTCCCCTTCTTTTTCGGAGATCCAGAATCTTTTAAACCTCTAATTCTTCCTCTCCTTGGATGGTGATGGGTGGAGGAAGTGGCATCTGCCTGTCAGGGAAAGAATTGGCAATTACAGGTTTCAGCAAAGAAGCATGGAATACTGGGTGGATCCTATAGGAACTGGGGAGATCTAGTTCAAAGGCCACTGGGTTGATCACCCTCTTGACCTCAAAAGGGCCGATGAACCTGGGACCCAGTTTCCGAGAAGGGCAGGGGAGTTTCAAATTAGCGGTTGATAACCAAACTTTCTCACCAATCTGGAAAGGTGGGCATTCCTTCCTGCCCCGATTGTACTGTACCTCATACCCCCTTTGTGCTTCCTTCATGGCCTGCTGGATCTGGAGAAAGTTGTCCTGGATATGCTTGACTAAATCCCGTGCAGCTGGAGTAGGGACGTCTGGAATGGAATCTGGAAGAAAAGAGGGGTGATAGCCGTAGTTTGCCCAAAAGGGCGTTTGGTTAATGGCAGAATGCAAGGAATTATTATAGGCAAACTCCGCGTAGGGTAGCAGGCCTGACCAGTCATCTTGGGAGTATGAACAAAAACATCTCAGATACTGTTCAAGGGTCTGATTGGTGCGCTCAGTTTGGCCGTTGGTTTGTGGATGGTATGCTGAAGACATGGAAGTCTTAATTTCAAGGGATCTGCAGAGGTCTCTCCAGAACTTGGAGGTGAACTGTACCCCCCGGTCTGAGGTGATATTAGCTGGTACTCCATGTAGTCTTATAACCTCTTTGATGAAGATGTCTGTGGTAGCGGAGGCCGAAGGGGTACCTTTCATGGGCAGGAAGTGGGCCATCTTTGAAAGGCGGTCTATCACAACCAGAATTGTGGTAAAGGAATCTGAGGGAGGTAAGTCTACAATGAAGTCCATAGAGATCTCCTTCCATGGACGTTCCGGGATGGGTAGAGGTCGTAACAGACCCCAGGACTTGATGTTGGACCCTTTGTTCCTCTGACAGGTGTTACAAGAAAGTACATAATCTTGGCAGTCCTTTCTCCAGCCCGGCCACCAGTAGGACCGACCTACCAAGTCCGCTGTTTTCTGTATTCCGAAATGGCCGGACATCTTGTGGTCGTGAAGGGTCTGCAGGACTTGGAGCCTGACGGGAGGAGGAACAAATATTCAGGCATGAGCCCAAAGTAAGTCCTGTTTCCTTTCAAGAAAAGGTAATGTAGGAGAGGTGGTGAACTGGTTGGAGGCTTGTTTAAGGGCTGCGGTCAAGTCAGGTTGAATAGCATGGAGGAAATTGTGGGCGGACAGGATGGTAGCAGGTTCCTTAGAGGACTCAGTGTCCAGGAACATACGAGATAAGGCGTCTGCCTTGCTATTCTTGGAGCCGGGACGGTAAGTGATGTGGAAGTTAAATCGGGAAAAGAACAAGGCCCAGCGGGCCTGTCTGGGTCTAAGGCGTTTTGCTGCCCTGAGGTACTCCAAATTGCGATGATCTGTGAAGATAAGAATGGGTTGGGAGGCTCCCTCTAGCAGGTATCTTCATTCTTCAAGAGCGAACTTAATCGCAAGTAATTCCCGGTCGCCTACGTCGTAATTCTTTTTAGGGGGACTCAACTTTCGGGAGGCAAAGGCGACCGGGTGGAGTAGGGCCTTTGGGCCACTTCTCTGTGATAGGATTGCTCCCATAGCAGAATCAGAAGCATCCACTTCTAGGACGTAGGGAAGTTCAGGATCAGGGTGCTGCAGGATAGGTGCGGAGGAAAAAAGTTCCTTGAGCTTCTCAAATGCGCCTTGCGCTTGGGGTGTCCATTGGAACTTGACTTGCTGACGGGTAAGTTGGGTGATTGGGGCCACAATGGCAGAAAACCCCTGAATGAACCGTCTATAAAAGTTTGCAAAGCCAATAAAACGTTGGACTGACCTTTTGTCTGTGGGGGCAGGCCAATCTTGGATAGCCTTCACTTTTTGTGGGTCCATCAGTACTCCTCTGGTGGTGATGATAAAGCCCAGGAACTGGATGGTGTCTGTCTCGAACTCGCATTTCTCTCCTTTGACATAGAGCCCGTGCTTACGTAGGATGAGGAGGACTTTCCGGACATGTTGACGGTGAGTTTCTAGAGAGTCGGAGAAAATCAGAATATCGTCAAGATATACAATGAGGAAGTTATCCAGATACTCACTGAAGATGTCATTGACAAGGTGCTGGAAGGTAGCTGGGGCATTACAAAGCCCAAACGGCATGACCAGGTACTCGAAATGGCCGAATCTGGACCTAAAAGCCGTCTTCCACTCATCCCCAGAGCGTATTCTAACCAAGTTGTAGGCCCCACGGAGATCGAGCTTGGTGAAAACTTTGGCAGTCCTGAGCCGCTGGAAAAGTTCGGGGATGAGTGGGAGTGGGTACCTGTTCTTGATAGTGATTTTGTTGAGTTCCCTGTAATCCACACAGGGTCTGAGGGAACCGTCCTTTTTTTCTACAAAGAAAATCCCAGCCCCTGCTGGCGAAGAAGATGGCTGAATGAACCCTTTAGCGAGATTTTCATCAATATACACCCGTAGGGCTTCAAGCTCAGTTTCAGACAAGGGGAAGATTCTTCCGAAGGGGATCTCAGCCCCTGGTAGGAGATCAATCGGACAATCATATGAACGGTGAGGGGGAAGAACTTCAGCCTTTCTTTCACCAAAAATGTCCATGAAATCTCAAAAGGGTGCTGGAACATGTTGCAGGTCCTTGGTACTGGGTTGCATGGCAAGATGGGTAAGAGGTCCTGCGGATTTATCCGGGAAGCAGTGCTGCAGGCAATAAGGGGAGGAGAACACCACTTCTCTGTTGATCCAATCGATCCGAGGATTGTGGGCCAGTAACCAGGGGTACCCCAGGATAATGGGAAACATAGGAGAGTGGATTACATCAAAACGTAAAAGTTCGTGGTGGCCCGACTTGGTGCAGGTCAGGATGGGAGCGGTCTCCTGGGTGACCGGTCCTGAGCAGGGTGGAGAGCCATCAGCCAGCTGGATTTGAAGAGGTTGCTTCTTGGTTACTAAAGAGAGGTTCAAGTGTCGTGCTAGGGTTAAGTCCATAAAGCAACTGCAGGCTCCGGAGTCAAGGATGGCTCCCAGCTGGAAGGTCTCTCCCGCTACCTGTAGGGAGAGTGGAACAGTCAAGTGAAAATGCGGAATTCCAGCAGTGTGTGAGCTCGAGAGGGACCGAGAAGGGCACTTACTGGGTCTCACGGGGCATTTCTGTAGGTAGTGACCGGTGCCTCCGCAGTAGAGGCAGAGGTTAGCTTGTCGACGGCGGAGCCTTTCTTCAGCAGATAGGGGGGACCGTGCCAGGCCCAACTGCATAGGCTCCCCATGAGGGAAAGAGCGGGAGTTCCAAGAAGGAGCAGGTACCGGAGGAACCCGGGGCATCATCCAGGTGGGCCGGGGGCTCTGAAGTTTCTCTGCCCGTCGTTCCCGCAACCGACGATCAAGTTTAGTGACAAGTTGGCAGAGGTCTGCAAAGGTGGTTGGGATCTCTCCTCGGGCCAGTTCATCCTTCAATACTTCGGATAGCCCCAAACGGAATTGGTACTTTAGAGCAGACTCATTCCACTCTGTATCTGCAGCCCATTTGCGAAAATCTACTATAGTCCTCTACGGGCCTTCTACCCTGGGATAGGGTGTGCAGAGTGGATTCTGCCGTACCTGTGCGTTGGGAGTCCTCGTAGAGTGCTGCCATGGCGGAGAAGAAAGTCTCTACAGAATTCAGCTGTGGGCTCTTTTGTTCCATCAAATGGTATGCCCAGGATTGGGGGTCATCCGAAAGCAGAGAGATAATAAAACCCACCTTGGTGGATTCCAACTGGAAAGTCCTGGGTTGTAGGGCCAGGTGTAGTAAACAAGAATTTTTAAAAGAGCGAAATTTCATTCGGTCCCCGGAAAAACGTTCTGGTGTGGGGACCCTGGGATCAGGATTAGACATGTCATAGGTAGGAAGAGCACCTCCAGGTGTTTGTGGGAGAGTGGAGGTGCTGGCTGCAGGGGGTGACTGGTCCGCTTGGTTTGGAGAAAGAGTCAAGTGCTGAAGACGTCCTTCGATCTGAAAGTACCCATCCTGGAGGCGTTGTACAGCCTGAGTAAGGGCTGTCACCTGCTGGCATAAGGCCTCAAGGGGTGAACCAGCTCTGTCGGCCTCGGACATTGGCTGGTTTGTACTGTCACAGGTACTCACCCGGGCCGATATGCTGAGAGCTGCTCCCTTTGCGACTAGGTGCACGATGCCTCTGGAGTGGGTACAGAGGTCACCGGGCACAAAGATGCACGGGTTGCCAGCAGGAGTTTTGCAGGTGGTGTGCAGTAGCGACGTTGACCAGGAGAGGCTGATGCTGCACTGGAAGTAGACACCTGGCAGGGCTGTGGTCAGGCAGAAGTTATAGAGGTACCAGAACATATGCTGGAGGAGGACCCTCAAGAGCATGAGAGAACTGAAAGTCCAGAACACCGAGCAGGGGGGTCAAGCACAAGGAACTAGAGATTGTCCAGTAAGCAGGCCGAGGGTCAAGCACAGGTGATCAGGCAGCAGAGGTATCCAGGAAGCAAGCCAGGGGTCAAACACAGGTAAGTAACTCAGAGAATGTCCAGTAGGCAGGCCGAGGGTCAAGCACAGGTGATCAGGCAGCAGAGGTATCCAGGAAGCAAGCCAGGGGTCAAACACAGGTAAGTAACTCAGAGAATGTCCAGTAGGCAGGCCGAGGGTCAAGCACAGGTGATCAGGCAGCAGAAGTATCCAGGAAGCAAGCCAGGGGTCAAACACAGGTAAGTAACTCAGAGAATGTCCAGTAGGCAGGCCGAGGGTCAAGCACAGGTGATCAGGCAGCAGAAGTATCCAGGAAGCAAGCCAGGGGTCAAACACAGGTAAGTAACGGCAGCGGTGGTCAAGCAGATTCCGGGTCGGCACAGGTAGTCAAGCAGGTACAGGATACAGGGTACAGGATACAGGGTACTGGATACAGGTTACAAGATACAGGATACAGGATACAAGGACTGGAGCCAGGACTCAGGAAGAGACAACAAACCAGCAATTGTGAGCAAACAGGGGAAGCCTTTTATAGGCCAGGTGAGTGGTCAGGTGGGATACCCGGACGAGTGCGCATGCGCACTCGTCTTCTGTCAGCGCCGCGCACAGCGGTGAGCCGCACTGGCTGGGCTGTGTCAGATACCCGAGTGCCACGGACCCGCGCATGCGCACCCGCTACCCGGCGTACCTGTACTATTCGTTGCACTGCTCTACCGCGCGTGCGCAACCCTGGAACCCGGCGGTGAAGCACGGTATTTCTCTGACAATGTGTGTGCACATTTTTTGGCACCGGGTGGAGTTTTTTGGGTGTGTTTCACACGCCATTGGCTTTTCAAAAAAAATTGTAGCTGCTGACTTTTAAAAAAACATTTTTTGTGGGCCCTCTTCTTTAATATAGGGTCAAATAACCAATCACAAAAATGCCCCTGTAACAGTGAATTTTTTGATTCTGCGCCATCTTGTGGATGGATAAAAATACTGCAGCCAAATTTGTAATTAAGCTAAAAGTGGATGCAAACTGATGAATCTATACTCATATATAATAATACATTATATATAAGGCCACCAGAGGTCAAGAATGGAAGGTTAAAGTAGACAAATAGGTACACTGAAAGTATTTGGATTAGGGTCTACAGGAAGTTAAGTATATTGCCAGATATTATAAATCTTATGTCATACCAACAAAGGTGTTCATAACTGTGGGACTATGAAAAATGTAGAGTACAGATTCTCATACTTATTCTTCCAGAAAGATCTTCAGGTTTGGAGCCTGAAGATCCATTTCTATTCATGTCTCAATAAGATGGTATTGAAGTCCCCCCTACGTTGGGATATGTGAAGGGCAAAAAAGCCCTTTACAGTTAGTCCCTGGGGGTTACCATGGTGAACATCGATGAAGTGTTGTGCTATAGGAGTTTCCTCTTTCAGACGGATACTTTTTAAGTGCTCCGCAAATCGTATCCTCAGTTGGCGTTTGGTTTTTCCAACATAAAGTTTACGACAAGGGCACTCCAAAATGTAGAGCACCCTTGTAGTGCTACAATTAATGAAAGTTTTTATTTCATATTCATTAGTAGATACTGAATCACGAAAAGTGGCAGTTCTATCGACAAATTTACATGTACCGCAATGTCCACAGGCATTGGCATTTCCGTGAGCCAGTTTCTACTGATGGGACGTTTATACTCAGATTCAACTAGATCATCTTTAAGGTTTCTAGCTCGTTTAGCTGTCAGATAAGGTCTCTCTCCCACTATAGTTTTCAGGGTGTCAGATCTAGTAAGGATGTGCCAATGATTGGTCAAGATAGCACGTACCTTAGGCCATTGGATCCCAAAGGGGGTAATAAATCGTACTGGTTCATTAGACTTGCTTTTCCTAATCTTAGTTGTCCCCAAAAGGTCAGCTCTTGATCTCTTACTGGCGATCATTTTATCTCTTTTTAAAGTGCGATGGGAGTATCCCTGTTCACGGAATCGCTGGTATAGCGATTCCGATTCATGGCAATAGTCTTCCTGAGAAGAGCAGTTCCTTCGAATTCAGAGAAACTGGCCTATTGGGATCCCTTTAATCAAGGAACGCAGGTGGTGGCTATTGGCAAGGAGCATAGTATTGGCCGCAGTCTGTTTGTGCAAAGTTTGAGTGACCAATTTACCTTCTTCAATTCTAATGGATAGATCAAGGAAGGAAATTACCACAGGGTCTACCACATAAGTCAATTTAATGTTACGTGTATTAGTCCCAAGTTGCTCCATAAATGTCAGAAGTTCCAAATGGGTGCCGGTCCACACCATGAAAACATCATCGATGTACCGCAGCCAGATATGCACATGGCTGCGGTACATCGACGAGGCATACACAGTGTACTCCTCCCACCATCCTAGATGGAGACAGGCATATGAAGGTGCCCACGGGGCTCCCATGGCCGTCCCTCTAAATTGCTGATAATAGTGGTCTGCGGTACATCGATGATGTTTTCAAGGTGTGGACCGGCACCCATTTGGAACTTCTGACATTTATGGAGCAACTTGGGACTAATACACGTAACATTAAATTGACTTATGTGGTAGACCCTGTGGTAATTTCCTTCCTTGATCTATCCATTAGAATTGAAGAAGGTAAATGATCTATGTCTGTGAACATAAAATAATTGTGCTTAAGAACCATCTCTAAAAGTTCCAAAATAAATGTATTTTGTGCCCCCATATTGGGGAAATGTTGTTCCAAGAAATGATGTACTGCCAGAATGCACCACTCATGGGGGATGGACGTATATAATGACTCTACATCAACCCCCACGAGGAGGGCCCCTGCAGGGACATCTAGATTCAGGATCTTATTGAGCACATCCCCTGTGTCTCGGACATATGAGGGGAGACTTTCAACCATTTCTTTTATAAGGGAATCAATGTACTTGCCAGTTTTCTCCAGAGGTCCCTTAATGGCAGACACAATCCAGGTATTTTTTTTATGTATTTTGGGTGTAATATAAAATACTGGTACGTTAAAGTCAATGACCTTAAGATAGTCATGCTCCTTCCTAGTGACAAGGGAGGATTCAAGGGCCCATAGCAATTTCTCATTGATGAGTATGACCAATTCCCCAAAGGGGTTGTGGTCCAGGCCTATATATGTAGAAGAGTCGGACAAAAGTCGACGTACTTCCGACTCATATATCTCTGTGGATAATAATACCACGTTTACTCCCTTGTCACTAGGCTTGATGACCACTTGTTCAGACATTCTAAGTTTCCTAAGTGCACGACGTTCATCCCGGGGAAGGTTGCCTGGGGCATCAACTTCCCAATCCACTTTGGCAAGGTCTTCCTGTACTAAATCAAGAAAAATGAAAAGGTGTTTGTTCTTTCTAAATTGGGGCATGTTGGTGGAACGAATATATAATTGTGGCTTTCTCCTCCATTCAAGGGTCTCAGGCATTTCATCATCGCTGGAGGGGGGTTCTCCCTCCTCCAATAAGGCTTCTAATTGATTAATTGCTACTTGTTCATCAATATTGAGTTCATAGGTAGCTTCTGATTTAGTAGATTCATCCATGTATAGGGATCTAAAGTGGACCTTTCTAAGGAACAGGTTAAGGTCCTTGTAGATTTCAAATTGGTCCATATTGGCGGAGGGAGAGAAAGAAAGGCCCCTGTTGAGAAGTGCTAAATGTCTCTTCTCAAGTTGGAAACTGGATAAATTAACAATTTTAAGATCTCCAGCTCCGTGGTCTATAGACTTGGAAGTGCCTAACGGCGCTGTCTCTGGCTTTGGGTTCTCGTGTGGTTCCCTTTCTCGGTCTCGCTTCCTGTCTGTTGCCTTTTTGTTTCTTCCTTTGCCGCGGCGATCCTTCGCCGCCTGTTGTTTCTGCTTTGCCCTTCTTTAGAATGCCTTTGGTGGGGGGATTGTCCTCCAACTCCAGCGAATCTTTGTACAAAAAAGACACTGAGTTGGTAGGTTCCTCTTCACTATCAGAGTATGGGGCACTGGCGTCTGTACCTGTCTGAGACGGAAATCTACGTTAGCGTGACCTACCGCAATGATTTGACCAAGAAGAGCATGACATAAAAGGACATCTTTGGATAGAACTGTGTGCATTCTTTGCCTGGCCCACATTCATCTCCTATCAGCTTCAGCCGGGTCCATAGGGAAGACGGGAGGGAACATAGGAGGGGATGACCCCACATCTCTAATAGCCGTGTTCAGCATTGTTTTTATACCACATGTCTTGTTTTTTTTTTTTTTTTCTGTTGTGATTCTCTTTTACACATTTTTCTCCAGCCATTTATTTCCCCTGTGTATATCTGGTATTGTCATAGAAAGGACCCCACAGGTTTTGATGGGCGATTCACCTGTGGAGTCTCTTTTTTACTGTTTAAGATGTTTGCGTGAATTTTCTAATAAAGTTTACCATTTTTTCATTCATTATATTTCTTAGTTTTATTGTCCCGATGTGAGCATTCCTGAGTCTGCTATGGTCTCACATCCTCCCTCATTGTTTGCTTCTATAATACGTTTTTGCTCCTGGGAAGGAAGCCCGCCATATTGACAGAATTATCCTTTAAATTGAATTAGATCTCTGAGTGGATTCAAGTGCTTTCCTTTATTATTTATTACAGTGATATAAAATAAATCCCATCATTGGTGTCAGTGATATAAAAAAAATCCCCATTATTGGTGTCAGTGATATAAAAAAGCCCCATCATTGGTGTCAGTGATATAAAAAAAAGCCCCATTATTGGTGTCAGTGATATAAAATAAGCCCCATCATTGGTGTCAGTGATATAAAATAAGCCCCATCATTGGTGTCAGTGAGATAAAATAAGCCCCATCATTGGTGTCAGTGATATAAAATAAGCCCCATCATTGGTGTCAGTGATATAAAATAAGCCCCATCATTGGTGTCAGTGATATAAAATAAACCCCATCATTGGTGTCAGTGATATAAAATAAGCCCCATCATTGGTGTCAGTGATATAAAATAAGCCCCATCATTGGTGTCAGTGATATAAAATAAACCCCATCATTGGTGTCAGTAATATAAAATAAACCCCATCATTGGTGTCAGTGATATAAAAAAAAGCCCCATTATTGGTGTCAGTGATGTAAAAAAAAGCCCCATCATTGGTGTCAGTGATATAAAATAAGCCCCATCATTGGTGTCAGTGAGATAAAATAAGCCCCATTGTTGGGGTCAGTGAGATAAAATAAGCCTGTTTGGGCCTGGTTTACTACTCTCCACATTGCCTTACATTTTATACGTGATCACTTTTTTATTTGTATACAGTTTTTTAGAAATAAATAACCCTTTTGACCTACATCATGTGGAAGCCATTTTCCTTCTTTCCACATATTATCTGGATGTGAATGGATGTGCGGTCTTTTTTGAACCGATCCCCTAGATCAAGCTGTGTCGGTTTTCATTTGGAAGTCCACTCGGAGGTTAACCATAGTCCTTTCGGATCCCGTTCTGGATGTTTGGACCATTGTGAGTTCCACACCCCTGCCGTCTGCATCACTCTGCCTGTTAGACGCTGTGTTGCTGACATTAGGGTCCACCTATTCTGGTAAGAGCATTTACATCTTATTACGTGGTTGATGTTTTATTGCCCTGATGATTCTTCAACGGACAGAATTTTTCCACTCTACTCATCTGTGAACTCTCATCATCTGGCGTTGGATGCCACAGCTCTTGTTCCACACTATTTACTTTGTTGGACATTATTACACATTGTTTGCACATTGTCATTCTTTACAGATGGACTTTTGAGTTTTTTTCCCATTATCATGATATTTGTGTATATTTGTTAACGCTACATTATTTACCACAGATAAAATAAGCCCCATTGTTGGTGTCAGTGAGATAAAATAAGTCCCATTGTTGGTGTCAGTGAGATAAAATAATCCCCGTTGTTGGTGTCAGTGAGATAAAATAATCCCTGTTGTTGGTGTCAGTGAGATAAAATAATCCCTGTTGTTGGTGTCAGTGAGATACAATAAGTCCTTTTGTTGGTGTCAGGGCAGAAGAATAAGCTCAGGGCAGAAGAATAAGCTCCATTATTGGTGTCAGTGAGATAAAATAAGTCCCATTGTTGGTGTCAGTGAGATAAAATAAGTCCCATTGTTGGTGTCAGTGAGATAAAATAAGTCCCATTGTTGGTGTCATTGAGATAAAATAATCCCTGTTATTGGTGTCAGTGAGATAAAATAATCCTCGTTATTGGTGTCAGTGAGATACAATAAGTCCTTTTGTTGGTGTCAGGGCAGAAGAATAAGCTCCATTATTGGTGTCAGTGAAATAAAAATAAGCCCCATTGTTGGTGTCAGTGAGATAAATAAGTCCCATTGTTGGTGTCAATGAGATAAAATAAGCCCCATTGTTGGTGTCAGTGAGATAAAATAAGCCCCATTGTTGGTGTCAGTGAGATAAAATAATCCCCATTGTTGGTGTCAGTGAGATAAAATAAGTCCCATTGTTGGTGTCAGTGAGATAAAATAAGTCCCATTGTTGGTGTCAGTGAGATACAATACGTCCTTTTGTTGGTGTCAGGGCAGAATAAGCTCCATTATTGGTGTTAGTGAAATAAAAATAAGCCCCATTGTTGGTGTCAGTGAGATAAATAAGTCCCATTGTTGGTGTCAGTGAGATAAAATAAGCCCCATTGTTGGTGTCAGTGAGATAAAATAAGCCCCATTGTTGGTGTCAGTGAGATAAAATAATCCCCATTGTTGGTGTCAGTGAGATAAAATAAGTCCCATTGTTGGTGTCAGTGAGATAAAATAAGTCCCATTGTTGGTGTCAGTGAGATACAATACGTCCTTTTGTTGGTGTCAGGGCAGAAGAATAAGCTCCATTATTGGTGTCAGTGAGATAAAAATAAGTCTCATTTTTGGTGTCAGTGAGATAAAGAGTAACCCCAGCCCAGCATTGGTGGTACTTACCTGATCACACACTCTCGCTGCCTCTCTGCTGATGTCGGAGTTCTACTATCACTGTCAGAAAGAAGATAACTGATGCCAACAGTCTGCTATAATTGCAGTGTCTGGTGATAGATCCTAGAGAATGTTCCAGCCGTCATCACCTCACTGACACCCTGAGTCCTGGAACCTGTGAGATGAGGACACAATATCACTGTACCCACTATCCCGGGACTGTCCTCACTCATCCACGAACACTTGGCAACAATGACAGAGCCGTGTTCACACTACGAGGCTTTTCCCCTCCCCTCTCTTCTAGATTGTAAGCTCTAACGAGCAGGGCCCTCTGATTCTTCCTGTATTGATTTGTATTGTAACTATGCTGTCTTGCCCCCATGTTGTAAAGCGCTGCGTAAACTGTTGACGCTATATAAATCCTGTATAATAATAATTTCCCAGGGCTGCAGTTCCTCTGAGCTCCACAAGGTGGTGATCTCACTTCTACCCAGACTGGACATCTCCATGGAATACAGACAGGAAGTGATGTCAGCTACAGACGGGAAGTGATTTCAGGTATAAATAGGAAGTTCCGGGTGAGAGGTGAGTCGGGAGTAAGTATCAAGAAGACGTTGCTGAAAGTGGCAGCAGAGGAGGTAATAAGATCTTATTTACACCCAGTAACCCCCCGTCATGTCCGTCCTCTTCCTCCATAGTCACTGTGATGTATTTTTATCTCCAGCAGATGATGATACACACATATATAGTGTGGAAATGTAGAATAACCCCTTCAGGGGCCGAACATTTCCTCACTTACAGGGTTGGAATTTTCTCCTCATTGTGGAGATTTATCACCTTTCCCGCCAATCACCTTCTCACCTCATCAGTCCATACTAACAGATTATATGACTCTTATTAGTGGCGGGGATTGGGGGATTATTTAAGGGGGATTGGAATATGTATGTCTTTCTTTTATAAGATTTGAATTGGAAGGAAGAGGGAAAAATGGCATTTGTAGTAAATGTCCTGAAGACGAATTTCTCCATAATGATCCCAGTCTCAGATATTCACCCTAAAATGTGATCAGTAAAGTCTCCGGAGTACACGGAGATCACAGGGATATGATGTGTCCTGGCAAAGCCCAAAGACAACGTTCTTCTTTCAGCACACCTCCCAACTTTTTAATATGCGAACGAGGGACACTATTAGAACAAGTATGTGTAGTCATGAGACACCTCACGGCCACGTCTCCTTAAAAGAGATTTCTATTTTAAAAAAAAGGTAAGTTAAAGCGGATCTCCACCCTAAAGTGGAATGTCTGCTCATCGGAACCCTCCCCCCCTCCGGTGCCACAATTGGCACCTTTCAGGGGGGTACAGATACCTGTATAATACAGGTATCTGCACCCACGTCCGGGCGTAGATAGCTGCAGAATCTGTGAGTATTTACGCCACTTCCTGTCATCCCCCCCCAACTGTCTGCTGGGAAACACACGGATCCCAGAAACAGCAGGGGGCGTCCTTATTGCGCAGCGCGACTCGCGCATGTGCAGTTGGGAACCGGGAAGTGAAGCCTCAAGGCTTTACTTCCTGATCCCCATACCGAAGATGGCGGCGGCGGCAGCACCCGAGAGACGATCGACAGATCGGCTTTCGGAGTGCCGACATCGCGGGCGCGCTGGACGGGTAAGTGTCCACATTTTAAAAGCTAGCAGCTGCAGTATTTGTAGCTGCTGACTTTAAATAAAATAATTTTTTCGCCGGACCCCCTCTTTAAATCCACAAGTTATTTTTTTTTATTTTTTTACCACCGTTATTGCTTTAGGCTCCATTCACACACTTGTGCTACTTAAAAATCAAGCAATTTCCATTGCAACTTTACCATCCGACTTGATGCGACTTTGGATAAGTGCGACTTTCTTACAACTTTGTCTTTGACCAATATGATAGTTTTGTTTATGCGCCACAAAGTCGCTAAACATGCGCAGAACGGAAAAATGTGTTATCTTTGGTTTCTTTATTTTGTAACGAAATTCAAATTCTGTGTGAAGAATAGCTGGTTGTTACGGAGCGGCCTGGGAAGCCGGCCACCACGTCCTTGTCGACTGATGAGTCATCAGCTGTCAGCGGGTTTCCCCACTGGCAGCTGAATGTAAAAAAAAAAAAATGCCACAATGACATATGGAAAAAAAATGGTGTGGGGTTCCCCCAATGCGTAGGAGGCCCTTCGGTCTGGTATGGATTATAAGGGGAACCCCACGCCAAAATCAATACCAGACCCTTATCTGAGCATGCAATCCAGCAGCGAGCGCCCCTCCTGAACCATACCAGGCCACATGCCTTCAACATGGAGGGGAGGTGCTTTGGGGCAGGGTGGGCTTTGCCCCCCCCCAAAGCACCTTGTCCCCATGTTAATGGTGACAAGGGCCTCTTCCCCACAACTCTGGGTGGTGGCTGTGGGCAGGGGGGCTTATCTGAATCAAGGTGGCCCCAGATCCTACCCCCCCCCCCCTATAAATGAGTATGGGGTACATAATACCCCAACTCATTCACCAAAAAAGTAAATAATAACACAACACAAGTTTTCGACAATTCCTTCATTAATACTTTTTTTTATTTTTTAAAGTCCCTCCCTGGTGTACATCTATCATCGACACCACTGACCTGGGTGGCCCTGCCCTTTAGTTATTTAAGAGCTGGACAGCGGGAGCCTTCTTCGAGGTTTTTCTTTTTTTGGGTGCGGCGTCATGATTAATGATGGATCTACAACGGGGGGGGGGGGGGGGGGGGGGGAATTATTAAAAAACGATTACTGTAATTTTTTACACTACACTTTTTTTTGTGAACGAGTAGGGGTACCATGTACCCCGTACTTATTTGCATGGTAGGGACGGGATCTGGATGCCCCCTTCCAGATTTCTGATAAACCCCTGGCCTGCAGATCCCCACAACCATGCCCAGGGTTGTGGGGAAGAGGCCCTTGCCCCCATCAACATGGGGATAAGGTGATATGCCCCAAAGAATCTCCCCCCCCCCCCATGTTGAGGACCTGTGGCCTGCCAGGCTGCATGCTTGGATAAGAGCCTGGTCTGGATAGGGGACTCCACACCGTTTTTTTTTTTTTTCTCATGAATTTTTCTTTGTCAGCAATTACATTTTTTTTAAAATATTCAGCTGTCAGTGGGGAAGCCCGCTGACAGCTGATGAGTTATCAGTTGTGAAGGACGCGGCGGCCGGCTTCCTTAACAACCAGCTATTGTTCACACTGAATTCGAATTGTTCTGAAAATTTGGAATTCGTTTCAAAATAAGGAAGCCAAACCAAACTATTTTTTTCATTGCATGCATTCTTTTCACAATTCGCACAAAAGTTGCATTATCATGCAGGTGCAACTTTAATGTGGCTTTTTGAGGGTTTAGATTGAAGTCTATGGCCCTCAAGACCCATGCAAGTGGGACCCAAGTAGTGCAGGAACTACTTTTAAAGTGGCTTCGACAGATATGAACATTACCTTTTGGAAAACATCAGGTGCAACTTTGGGGTTCAAATTCGCATGGAAAGTTGCACAAGTGTGAGTGGGACCTTTATACTATCTTTTAAAATGTACAAATCCAGCAATTTTAATAATTGGATGAAAGGTTCAGCACCGGGAAACACTTTTTGAAAGATAAATAGTACATTTTATATACATCTATATAGATCAGATCAAAATGAGGGACAGATGAGGAGAAAGGAGGGACTTTGTTCCAAATCAGGGACAGTTGGGAGCTATGTTTCAGTTTGGGAGCGGTGGGACACACCCGGAAGAAATGATTTTATGTACATAAATCCCACCTCCTCCAAATGTCCCTCCAACCAGGGTCAGAGAATCCTATGACATCACACTGACCTCACAGCTCCTTTTCCCTCCCTGCCTGTAAAAAGTTTTCAACCTACAGGGGCAGGCTGTTAGGGTAAACTATACCCCAGCCTGAAGTTGGGAGGTCACATGACATCGCTCTTATCTCTATTAATAAAACACAGACCTGACCGGAGAGGTGAGGAGGATTCTGGGAATGTCAATTGATTTTTACTATTCAAATATAGAATTTTGAAGATTTGTGAAGTCTAGAGATCATATGACCATCACATTGCCTCCACATGGGACATTATCCAGTAACAGACAAGGGATGTGTCTGGATGGTGACTGTATCATTGTGTATGTCAGGTTCCTTTAAGGTGTCAGGATGTCACTGTCTATTTCTCCATGGAGGAGTGGGAGTATTTAGAAGGACACAAGGATCTCTACAAGGACGTCATGATGGACAATCAGCCGCCCCTCACATCACCGGGTAAGAGGAGACTTTATTGTAAAGGAGAGAGCAGTACGGAGGCTCCACCTAGATCCCCCATCATCTGATAAACACATAGAAACAATGTATTCAGTCAGTGTGTGTGTTTCCTACAGATGGATCCAGTAATGGGAACCCACCAGAGAGATGTCCCCGTCCTCTGTATTCCCGGGATTCCACACAGGAAGATCACACCATCCCCCACCATCATCAGGTAGATGAGGAACAATCACTGATAGTTATGATTTATACACAATTTATGTTTTGAATATATAATTAATCAATAATTTTATCAGAGTGGAAACCTCAGAGATTATAACATTGATGTTAAAGAAGAGTATAAAGAGGAGGATGAGGAGTATGGAGTGATAAAGGAGTTTTCAGAAGGACACAAGGATATGATGGAACTACCTAATACAAGGAGCCCACCAGAGAGATGTCCCCGTCCTCTGTATTCCCGGGATTCCACACAGGAAGGTCACACCATCCCCCACCATCATCAGGTAGATGATTGACAATTATTGGCAGTTATGATTTATACACAGCATGTTTGTTACAATGAATGTTTTATTATATATTCAGAGTGGAAACCTCTGGGGTGATAATATTGATGTTAAAGAAGAGTATAAAAAGGAGGAGGAGGAGTATGTTGTGATGAAGAACTTTTCAGAAGGACACAATGGTATGATGGATCCCCCTAATGCCAGGAACCCACCAGAGAGATGTCACCATCCTCTGTATTCCCGGGATTCCATGCAAGAAGGTGACACTATCCCTCACCATTACAAGGTTGGAAGATTGGAGCATATAGAACATGGACTTGTAGAGATGATGTGTGGATTTTTTATGTGAATTTATAGTTTACAGATGATATTCTTTCATTTTCTTGATTTAGAGTGGAAATCCAATCAGTATAAAATGTGAGGTTAAAGCAGAAGAAGAAGAGAGGTATGTGAGGGACGATCAGCAGTCTATGGAGGAGGATGGAATAACGAGGACATTTATAGAGGAGGACACTCCTACAGAGATCAGCACAGGTGGGTCGTTAACACTAAATACATTCCTCCACCCATACTGCTCACTGATTGGACCAGAGTTGGTCGGGGACTGGGTGATATCAGCCTGTAATCCCCTGGTCACTTTCCTGAGCTGTGTTCCCCATCACGTACTCCTGTATTTCTCTCGGATAATCTTTCTCCTCTGTGCTGCAGATACAATTTATGTCTCTAGACTGGATTTATGGAGATTCTGAGGTTCAGCTGGCAGCAAAATGTTCATTTTCAACATAGGCGTTACTAGACCCAGGCACCTTGGGTATGTGCTTTGAGTCTCCTTACCCATGCCAGGGTCTAGCAAGATCTCTGACAGAAATTCTCCCATTGTTACTTGTTCTGTTGTCTGCTGGCTGTGCCGAGTGGAGGGATATGTCTGGATAGTCTCAGACCCAAGTCACTGAGCGCAGTCTCAGGAGATGGGAGGCAGTGGTGTGGGACCTCTGATCCTTCCACTATATAATTTATATTGTACATTACATTCTCCTGACCCCTGCACTATATACTCTATGTTGTACATTACATCATTCTGATACTATATAGTCCTGTCTGTTGTATCTTATACAGTACAATATGTTGTACATTACATGGTCCTGACTTCTTCTCTCTATCCTCTACCCACTGTTATATATAAACATAATATGTATTCTTTTTTCTTACACCCATTTACTACCAGCTGGACATTTTATATATGACGATTTGATTGGAGCACAGACTTTTGCATGTTGATAATAATGTGATAACATCCTCAAACTTTGGAACCTTAAACGCAAAGTGATATTGAGGGAGGACTTAACAACCCAATGATGGTGGTCTTCAGGATTAGTCCAGTGTTCATCTTGGTTGTTCTCCCCCCCATCCTCAATCTTTGATCTCTGGTGGGGCTCAGCCCTGCTTTTATTCATGAATAAATCATGGACTAAATAAGGAAGTGTAGTACTTCTTGTGTTGGGAAAATGGCAATGAGTGATATTTAATCCCCCTCATCACTGTCACTCCTATAAAAGACAGTTCTCGTTGTTTCCTCACTCTCTGACCTCTGGCGGGGCTCGGTCCCGCTGTTATTTATGACTAAATATGGAAATTCAGTTCTTTTTGTGAGGGGATGGGGACACACACATCCTAAAAGCCCCTCATCACTGTCACTCCTATTAAAGACAGTTCTCGTTGTTTCCTCACTCTCTGACTAAGGTCCATGAATAAAGAAATGAACTGGTAGGAGATCAGAGGACCCATTTACTAGTTACCTTGAGGGGGTAATTGTAAGATCCTCAGAGTCAAAGCTGCCTGATGTGGGCGGAGTCCTGGTTTAGGGGAACCAATCTGCTCATGTCTAGTAATAATCTTTTTATTTCTATTTTAGTAGATGGACGGGAGATGAGGAAAACCTCAGAGGATTGTCTCACTTTGTCTCCAGACTGTAAAGTAGAAGATGAGGACATCACACAGTATAGTCCAGGAGAAAACCCGACTACCTCAAATGTCCATCCGGCACCACACAGTGTAGATGGACCATCGTATTCCTCTTATCCTGAGGAACCTCAGACTGTGAGGGACGGTGCCGTCCTTCCAACAGATAAGAGGTTTTCCTGTACTGAGTGTGGGAAGAGTTTCCGTTCTAAATTCAATCTTAACGTTCATAAACGATCTCACACAGGTGAGAAGCCATATTGCTGTCCTGAGTGCGGGAAATGTTTTGTACAAAAATCACATCTTGTCACACATCAAAGGCTTCACACAGCGGAAAAACTGTATTCCTGTTCTGAATGTGGGAAATGTTTTTCGGACAAGTCCTTTTATCACACACATCAAAGACTGCACAAAGGCGAGAAGCCATATTCCTGTCCTGAGTGCGGGAAATGTTTTGTAGTAAAAGCACAACTTGTCATACATCAGAGGTCTCACACGGGGGAGAAGCCTTATTCCTGTCCTGAGTGCGGGAAATGTTTTTCAGATAAATCTAACCTTTACAGACATCAGAGACATCACATGGGTAAAAAGCCGTATTCCTGCTCTGAGTGCGGGAAATGTTTTGTACAAAAATCAAACCTTGTTACACATCAAAGGTCTCATACGGGGGAGAAGCCGTATTACTGTCTTGAGTGTGGGAAATGCTTTTCACGAAAGTCCCATCTTTACACACATCAAAGATCTCACACAGGGGAGAAGCCACTTTCCTGTCCTGTTTGCGGGAAATGTTTTTCAGATAAGTCCAGTCTTTACAGACATCAGAGATTGCACACAGGGAGTAGCCATGTTCCTGTCCTGAGTGAGGGAAGTGTTCCTCACTGACGTCTTGTCTTTCTGTACATCTGGGATCCCACACAACCCTCGAGGTGTATTAGTGCCTTGAGTGTGGGAAATGTTTTCTATATGAATGTTGCTGGACATCACAGCTCTCATGTGGGGAAGAAGCACACCCTGATATACACCTCAGATATACTCCATGGCTGATCTTCATCATGTAAGAAACAGTTCATAAGGAGATCAGAGATCACCAAAGACATGGATGAAGTGTTGTACCGTGTTGGCCATTGATAGCAGGAGAAAAATAAAAATGGAGTCATTACATTTCATTGGCTGAGTACATTTTGTGGTGTAAGTTTTCACATACACTTATGCCGCGTACACACGAAGGGACTATCCCGCGGGATTATCCCCTGGCCTCAAGTCCAGGGGATAATCCCCTCGTGTGTGGGCCTCCAACTGACTTTTTTTCAAAAAGTCCGGCGGACTAAAGTTTTTTAAGTTTTCTTTTAAAATTATCCGCTGGACTTGGCAGTCCAGCGGACAATCCCGCCGTTAGTAGGCTAGTCCGCCGGACTTTTGAAATGAACGGACTTGCCGCTCATCGCAAAGTCCGTTCATTTAGCACGTGACTTCAGGTACGTAGCTAGCGTAGGCAGTAAATGCCGGCGCGCTAGCTCCGTCACCTGGCATGGATTTAAAGGGAGTCCCCACGCCGAAAAACGGCGTGGGGGTCCCCCCCAAATCCATCTCAGACCCTTATCCGAGCACGCAGCCCGGCAGGCCAGGAAAGGGGTGGGGACGAGCGAGCGCCCCCCCCCCCTCCTGAGCCGTACCAGGCCGCGTGCCCTCAACATTGGGGGTGCCCTGGGGAAAGGGGGGCCGTGCGGCCCCCCCACCCCAAAGCACCTTGTCCCCATGTTGATGAGGACAAGGGCCTCTTCCCGACAACCCTGGCCGTTGGTTGTCGGGGTCTGCGGGCGGGGGCTTATCGGAATCTGGGAGCCCCCTTTTATAAGGGGGCCCCCCAGATCCCAGCCCCCCACCCTATGTGAATGAGTATGGGGTACGATGTACCCCTACCCATTCACCTAAGGTGTAAAATGTAAAGTAAAAAAAACACACTTTTGAAAAAATATTTTATTGCACTGCTCCGGGGGTCTTCTTCCGTCTTGGGGGTCTTCTCGCCGGACTCCTCCGCCATTTACCTAGCTCTTTTACCGAGCGGAGAAGTCCGGCTACCTTCTTCGTCGTCGCCGCCGTCGTCTGGGGGTCTCGATCCGCCTTCGGGGGTCTTCCGGGGTCTCTTCTGTTCTTGCCGCTGTCGTCGCTTTCTGCGCTGTCTTCTTCTTCTTCTTCTTCTTCTTCTTCTTCTTCTTCTTCTTTCTCTCTGGCCGGAATGCCAGAGCTGTGCTGGGACAAGGGGACAGGGTCACATGCTCATGTCACATGGTGACCCCGCCCCCTTGTGATGTCACAGTCCCGGAGGATGCTGGGACTGTGACATCACAGGGGGCGGGAGAAGTCCGGGCGTGTGTAGGCAAGTCCACACGCTCGGAAAGTCCGGCGAAGCCAGCTGGGAAAAGTCCGCCGGGAAAAGTCCCTTCGTGTGTACGCGGCATTAGAGGTCTGTTTTTCACAATTTATTGGATAAAGGTGACCATTATTTTTCCAGCCATGACAAATATTGGTTGTATTTTATTTCATACAGTGATGATGATAAGTATCACAGGAATTGGCTCAGTCTAGTGGGTGAAGACAGTTTTTAATGATTTAAAATGAAAAATAATATTTGGCCAGCTTAGCAAATAGCCTAACAGCTTTTTGTTTTACCCCCATTCACAGAATGTACACGGCCTATCACTGTGTGAATTGCTATGCAAATCTTTTTTAATAGACCCCTAAATGTCAGGAAATATTTATTTAACTGCTTGTCACCTGCCCACAGTACATCTAATGAGTACAGGTGGTACAGCCGGGCTAGGTGACATTCCTGTACATCACCTAGCACATGTGCACTAGTGCTCCTCCATGACTGCTGTGTTTGGTGGACAGCTGATCTTAGTGGTCAGTACCCAGTCGCTGTGAACACCCCGGGTATCATTTGATTGCTATGACTGAACATATTATGAAAAAAAAATGTTAGTGGCTTTCATTCATGAACAGCTTGCTTACTGTTGTGATGGTCCCACAGCTATCACATGGTAGCTGGCACTCTGTACCATGTGATTAGCTGCAGCCAATCATAGCATCCCAACAGTAAGCAAGCTGTCATAAATGGAAAGCCATTATAACATTGATCAGCAACAACAGTGTAGAAAAAAATAAATCTCTTATCCCCCCATCGGGGTAGTATAGTGTCACTATGCTGACCCTGAGATTCTCTGATGGCAGGATGTAAAAAAAAATAATATTTTTTTAAATCAAATCTAAAAATTTATTATTATTATTCATTTTTTTAATATACTGTCACCAGTGTCCCTGATCACCCCACACCAGTCATATGATGACACTGTACTGCACTGGTGACACCCTGGTCACCCCACACCAGTCATATGATGACAGTGTACTGCACTGGTGATACCCTGATCACCTCACGCCAGTCATATGATGGCCACACTTTTTCTGCCCTTGAACTGTAAAATAACTGTCGGATGGGGTTCTTGTCAAAATAACGCAATGGTGTCATGCCACAACCACGTGCAATGCATGCAATGCGGTAGTGTCATTGTGTGTCCTCACTACCTGCCAAATGTCCTCTGAAAAGCATTGTGACTCGAAGGAGAGAGCCTGAGATGGGTACAGTGGGGATTTCTGGGGATCCTGATCTGAGATGGGTACAGTGGGTATTTCTGGGGATCCTGTCCTGAGATGTGTACAGTGGGGATCCTGTCCTGAGATGGGTACAGTGGGGATTTCTGGGGATCCTGTCCTGAGATGGGTGCAGTGGGGATTTCTGGGGATCCTGATCTGAGATGGGTACAGTGGGTATTTCTGGGGATCCTGTCCTGAGATGTGTACAGTGGGGATCCTGTCCTGAGATGGGTACAGTGGGGATTTCTGGGGATCCTGACCTGAGATGGGTACAGTGGGGATTTCTGGGGATCCTGTCCTGAGATGGGTACAGTGGGGATTTCCAGGGATCCTGTCCTGAGATGGGTACAGTGGGGATTTCCAGGGGTCCTGTCCTGAGATGGGTACAGTGGAAATTTATGGGGATCCTGTCCTGAGATGGGTACAGTGGGAATTTATGGGGATCCTGTCCTGAGATGGGTACAGTGGGGATTTCTGGGGATCCTCACCTGAGATGGGTACAGTGGGGATTTCTGGGGATCCTCACCTGAGATGGACACAGTGGGGATTTCTGGGGATCCTGTCCTGAGATGGGTGCAGTAGGAATTTCTGGGGATCCTGTCCTGAGATGGGTATAGTGAGAAATTCTGGGAATCCTGACCTGAGATGGGTACAGTGGGGATTCTGTGCTGGGGTGAAGAACATGTGAACAGGATAACACAGGAAGAAGTTGGCTGGGTAGCCGAGTGATGGGAGAGCATCAGGATGTCTCCTAGGCAATGCTCACCCACCAGAACTGAGCCTCCTCTCTGCACCAATCAGCTCCTCGAGCTCTCTCCTTCCAGTTCATACAGACATGTGTCAGAGTGCTTCTCTAAGCCAGTCAGCTTCCTCAGTGAGGAAGCTATGTGGACAGTGGAGGCATCGAGGGCAGTTTAGGGACAACCAAAGGGCAGGATGTGGCTCTGGGACTGAAATTTTGAAGGCCAGCATACAGAGTGCAGTGGTCAGAAGTATATACTACACAGCTCAGTTATTATGTACCTGGTAAAGATGTTGTGGAGGCCTCTCTTGCAACACTCCCAAAGGTGTTAGTGGGTATGTAACGATATCACGAAAGCTGGTGAAAGTGGCCATGTTGTTTGAGAACCTTAGGGCAGCCATGACAGCTTAGCTAACATTAATATTGCAGAAAAACCTGAACATTCTCCCTCCTCCCTTGTGTCTAAGAATTCATAGTTTTAGACTTCAAAGGAACTGTTATCTCAACAGAGAAAGCAGAACCAGGCTAGGTCTGTAAAAAACAGCTAATGTTGGCCTGGCAGGATGTCCAGGCCTGTCTTAAAACTGTCACCCTCTCAATTCAGAGAACCAGCAGACACCGGTCGTAAATACTTTAGTGCACATCAAGCTTAAACAGTGGAATAAGTATGAAATTTCAGCATGTTTCATAACTTCCAAAGTAATAATAGCACAGCCATAATATGGACATATTTAGTTTCCTCATATAATTTGTAACATTTCAAGTCCAGACACCCCTATGTCAGGTCATATAGGAAACCACTAGTACCCCTTATTCCTCCTAGGTAAACTAGACATTGGAGACATGGCATGTTTATATCTGTTTTGAATCAAATGTCACGCTGAATAATAATATGGATATTTGCAGTCTGTAAACACTATAGATGCAGAGATATGAATATGTATCACAAAGTGTAGCTGGGACATAGTCATGAGTGTAGACACCTCCCAGCAACCAACCCCTAAACAAGATGACCAGACTATTGGTCACTGGTCGCTGTCAACACCCCTTTGATCTGACAGAAAAAAAAGCTGCCAAGACAATGGCCAGTTCTCCTTTTACCATCCAAGCAGGAACATCTGCCAAGTTTGAGAACCGTTTACCCAGCTCATCGATCAAAACTCGGCTCAACCCTCAGACATTAATGACAAGTATCCTTATTCCCCAATTCTACCTTATTTCTTTGTGACTGTATATTGTTATGTCTTTGAAACATATTTTTTTCGGTAAATGTTTTATTTGCACCAACTTTGACCTTTTCATAATAAACCCTTATGTTGAAAAGTGCTAACCTTGTCTCTAAAGCTTTTAATGCAAGCTGTAAATGAACCTGCCTCTTGAAGAGCTATACTGTTGTAGAGTAAGGCCTCTGAGCAGACCTGTCTGTGTTGGCAGTGTGTGTTGCAGACGCTTATTCTGAAATCATAATTGGTATTGCTAAAATTACGAGTCTCCCCGGCTCAATCTTTTAAACCGGGGGTGGTGGCAGTTAAAGGGATAATTGCGTAATTAGCCCAGTGACAATCGCTCTCAGGCTGCTGGCACCTAGATTGTGGTCCCGCAAGAGGGAAAATCTTTGTGCTGGGTGCAGCTGAGAGTGGCATTGTTACGTTAGTGACAGCGTGGTGTGAGGTTGGCCGGTCCTTCATCGCAAGTTAGTGAGAAGGGCAGGGATCTGACACCTGCGTTCGTCACAGGGTAGAGCTGGTATTCGCAGTCTTCTGGACAGGATTCAGGTACAGCTTGGCACCAGAGCAGAAGATAGAAGCAGGACCAGGAGACTAGCAGAGCTCAGCAATGGCCAGGCAGTCAGGGACCAAATCAGCAGGTAGAGCAAGTCCAGGAGACAGGCCAAGATCAGTAATAGCCAGGCAAAGCAGTACAGAAGCAGCAGGCAAAGACAAGTCCAGTAAACAGACCAGGGTCAGAGTAATCATGTGAAGAAGGTTGAAGCAGGAGCAGAAGCAAAGTCCAAGGTCAAGTCGGGTCATACACAGATAAGCAGGTACAGCAGATCGTCTCTCAGGAACAAGCTGAAGACCGTTCAGCAATTGCTCATAGTGACAGACCAATTTAATTAGGCCACTGAATGCCAAGTGCACATGCTAATTTGTATGCGCACATGCATGTGTGCATGCTTGCACACACACAAACATGTGACAAACTGGCACAGCACATCTAATATTGCGCCTTTGCTTAGAAGAATGAGCATGTGTGCAATGTGCATGCACATGAGCATAGGTCCACACTGGTTTTCTGGTGCTGGGAATCTGATTTACCTTACGAGTGTACAAAGTGTAGTAGTCAGGAATGTATCATACAGCCCAGCATACAGAGTGGAGTGGTCAGGGGTATATCGCATGCAGCCCACCATGCAAAGTGCTGTGGCCAAGGTGATGTCCTATACAAACCAGGGTACGGAGTGCAGTGGTCTGGAACATGTCATATACAGCCCAAGGTACAGAGTGCAGTGGTCAGGAACATGTCATATACAGCCCTGTGTATAGAGTGCAGTGATCAGGAGCATGTCATATACAGCCCAAATTACAGAGTGCAGTGGTCAGTAGCATGTCAAATATAGCCCAAGGTACAGAGGGCAGTGGTCTGGAACATGTCATATATAGCTCAGGGTACAGAGTACAGTGATCAGGAACATGTCATATACAGGCCAAGGTACAGAATACAGTGGTCAGGAACAAAGTCATATACAGCCCAAGGTACAGAGGGCAGTGGTCAGGAGCATGTCATATACAGGCCAAGGTGCAGAGTGCAGTGGTCAGTAGCATGTGAAATATAGCCCAAGGTACAGAGTGCAGTGGTTTGGAATATGTCATATATAGTGCAAGGTAGGTTTAACTTGTTTTCTTATCTATTAATTTTAACTAACTGCCTAAGGCCAGAAAACCACAGGCTTTGCTATATAAGGGAATACGATTGTAAGAAACTCACTGTGAATTGGCAAATAAAGCTGTTATGCGTCATGAGCCACCAGTGAGCTTTTAGCTAATAGGATTGTTTTTGTTAATCTCATAAAAGAAAGTTGCATCCTGTATTCTAAATGACTTCTGCATTTTCCCTCAAATGTGTAAGAAGCTCATCCTTTTGTGTCGACATCATTTAAATAAATTGTTTGCTTTTCAATCATCCTTGCCTGTCTACTCCTGCCCCCCATCCACACTGTTTTAGTTGTTCCCCTGGCAGATAGGGGAGACATCCTGCTCCACCAATGCCACTCCTTAGGTGATATTCCCAACATCATGAAACTTGTTATATTTGCCTTCCGGCATACCTCCCAACCATCCCTGAATGGGCAGGATTGTCACGCAAAGGGAGGGCTTTCCTGATGTCCTGCACGTGCACACAGAATCCTGCAGCCTGAGGCTGGTTTTCTCACTGTGCGTGTGAAAATCTTCTTTGATTGGACCTTCTGGCTGCTTGTCCTCATGGTGATTGGCTGCAGCTCATAGCAATCATCCTGTACTCACACCGTGACTCACTCTGTGTGTGGGGGCGGGGTCAGTTGCAGATCTGTACTGAAGATGAGGAGGTGTTTTCCAATGGAGGAGGGTAGGTCAGTGTGCGTCTGATGGAAAAGTTGATGCAGTTAAGCTGTGGTATTGTCCTGACAGATGACAGACAGATTTCTGGTGAAGCCTGTGCCCAGAATCACAGAGCACCACTCGTTCTGTCTGCTTCATCTGTACAGGACTCTGCAGGAGATAAGGAGAGTGTGTGTTGAGAACGGGGGAAGTGTTCTATATCTCAATCTGAATTGCACTGTTTATGCTTTCTCTCCTGAGCTCTCTGTCCACCCCCATTGATCCTAAATCCTGCAATCTTCCCATCCACCCCCCATCCCATCCTGTGATCCCCGCATCCACCCCCCATCCTAGCCATCCTGCAATTCCCCCATTCACTCCCCATCCCAGCCATCCTGCAGTCCCCCCATCCCAGCCATCCTGTGATCCAACCATCCTGTAATCCCCCATCCCAGCCATCCTGCGATCCCCCTTCCCAGCCATCCTGCGATCCCCCCATCCCAGCCATCCTGCGATCTCGCCATCCACCCCCATCCCATCCTGTGATCTCCCCATCCACCCCCCCGTCCCATCCTGCGATCTCCCCATCCACCCCCCATCCCAGCCATCCGGTGATCCCCCCCATCCCAGCCATCCTGCAATCTCCCCATCCACCCCCCATACCAGCCATCCTGCGATCCCCCCATACCAGCCATCCTGCGATTCCCCCATCCCAGCCATCCTGCGATTCCCCCATCCCAGCCATCCTGCGATTCCCCCATCCCAGCCATCCTGCGATCTCCCCATCCACCCCCTACCTGCACTCTGCACATAGCTCATCCCAGAACCCTGCACTCTGCACATAGCTCATCCCAGAACCCTGCACTCTGCACATAGCTCATCCCAGAACCCTGCACTCTGCACATAGCTCATCCCAGAACCCTGCACTCTGTACATAACTCATCCCAGAACCCTGCACTCTATACATAACTCATCCCAGAACCCTGCACTCTGTACATAGCTCATCCCAGAACCCTGCACTCTGTACATAGCTCATCCCAGAACCCTGCACTCATGTATGCAGCTCATTCCATAACCCTGTACTCTGTATATAGCTCATTCCAGAACCCTGCACTCTGTATTTAGCTCATCCCAGAACCGTGCACTCTGTACATAATGCACTCCAAACCCTGCATGCCTTTACCTTTTTTTTAAATGAATGTGCTGGGGTTCGTATGTATCCATGAGACTCTTGCTTGCGAAACAATAATAAAAGCATATTTTATAGGTACAAGGAAGCCTGAGTTTTGTTTAATGATGCCCCCTAAGCTCCTCCCACTGTCAGAAGTTTGACCACACCCACATTTGCATCGGCACGCTATGCAAGGTTACTTTCTCCCTCAAGTGTCCCTCATTCGGAAGTTCAAAAGTTGGGAGGTATACCTACCGGGAAATTTCCCAGTAGGCTGCCTGCCCTGGGGCCCCTTTGAGTTGCGGCTGTAGCACTCTGCTCTTTATCTCTTTCCTCCTCCTCCTGTGTGTCATGGAGCTGGCTGGGTCTGTGTTCGTCAGCCGCACTGTAACCAGGTCCCGCCCCCTAGACTGGCTTGTGTAATAGTAGATTGAATCGGTGTTCCGCCTATCACATGAGCCGTTCTAGGGGGGCAGGACCTTGTTACAGCACAGCCACCGAACACAGACCCAGCCAGCTCCGTGATACACAGGAGGAGATGCCCTCTGTGTGTGTGTTACCAGGTGATGGTGAGTCTGTATTAATTGGCACAGTGATGCTGCATTCATGAGCACAGTGAGGGTGCAATTGTGGGCACAGTGAGACTGCATTCATGGGCACAGTGAGGCTGTAATGGTGGGCACAGTGAGGGTGCAATCGTGGGCACAGTAAAGCTGCATTAACAGGCACAGCAAGGCTGCAATCGTGGGCATAGTGAGGCTGCATTCATGGGCACAGTGGGGCTGCATTCACGGGCACATTGAGGCTGCAATGGTGGATACAGTGAGGTTGCAATGGTGGGCACAGTGAGGCTGCATTCACGGGCACAGTGAGGTTGCATTGGTGGGCACAGTGAGGCTGAATTTGATGGGCACAGGGAGGCTGCATTCACGGGCACAGTAAAGCTGCATTTGATGGGCAATCGTGCGTGATTGTGTAGACACGGCCCCAGTCTACTGTATTGCCTGGGCGGCCTATAATGCTCTTAAGTTGGCAC
Source organism: Lithobates sylvaticus (assembly GCA_028564925.1). Classification (NCBI taxonomy): domain Eukaryota; kingdom Metazoa; phylum Chordata; class Amphibia; order Anura; family Ranidae; genus Lithobates; species Lithobates sylvaticus. Next base: position 589,386,392 of record CM053028.1, read on the forward strand.
TGTTCCTAACACAACATGTAACACAGTTCTTTTACCTTCACTACAACTTCTCCTTGTAGTTCTTCAGCCCACTGAGCTCCCAGTCTCTCACTAAACCCTCTGATTCACTGCCACTGAATCCCTTGAGCTCCTCCAAACTTCATTGTGGTATCTTCCTCAAGCGTCACCCCCGCTTCTCTACTGGGTCCCCTAGCTTGGCACTCCAGATACGTCTCCATCTTCACCCCACTGGCCTGTTTGGTCCCTAGCTTGGCACACAAGGCTGCTCTGCAAGCGTCACTTCCACTGGCTGGGTCCCTGAGTTGATCACCGCCTGAAGGTTCCAGATTCTCCACCGTGCCCGTTTGTTGAGAATACTGCTCCGATACTTGCTTCAGTTACTCACTGTGGTCCCTGGTAATAAGGTGGACGTTCCCTTAGTGGCGACAGCTTTCCCTTCTACCTCTGACCACTGACAGTTGAACTTCTGGTTGGACTGCAAGTCGCAATCCCAACCCTGCGCTGCTCTCTTTTTGCTTCTGGATAGGACCTCAGACATCCTAGCAGTCAGATGCCCTTGGGATAGGCCTAATCTCCAGCCTAGCAGCCTGGGGCAATACGACACACATCCACCCAGACAGCTGTCCAGGTGGCACAGAACATAGATCACCTGACTCCACCCAAATATATAGGCACTCCCAGCAGGCCATGGGAATCAAAGAAACCTTTGCCCATTGGCTGAGATGCCCACAAACCCATAAATTGACCTTGCGTTGCCCTTCTCATATCTAGCACCACCAAGAACCCGGCCACCTACTGGTAGTAGAGACAAGTGCAATCAGGACAAACTTAGGGAGAATCACTGTGTCCATCCATTGCCGCCACTGTGCCCATCAATTGTTCCCACTGTGCCCCAAACGCAGCCACTGTGCCATATCAAATGCTGCCAGTGTGCCCCCGCCATCTGTACTTATTATGTCTCGGTTTGACAGCTCCTCGATGTCTTCTTCCGTCCTCTGCTGGCTTCCAATCACAGTGCCTGTCGTTTTTGACAATCAGGTGACGGGTAACAGATCCGAGCTGTGGCATTAACTGAATGGGAGGGAGAGTTATGCAAAACAACAAAGTCGGAAGAGGATTGTAATGGTTATTTTGAACCTTTGTTCAGATTTTTCGGTGTTTCTAGTTTTCATTCTTTCGTATTTCCGTTGTTTCTAATTTCATTATTTAGTATTTTCGTTGTTTCACATATTCATTCTTTTCGATAATTTGCTGTTTGTTCAAATATGTAGTAAAACTTTTGTTAATTTATATGTTTATGAATTATTGAATATAACGACTTTTTACGAATAACGAATGCGTAACGAAACTAATTGCATGTCTAAAAATCATCACATAGGGGACTTTGTCCTCTATGTCAGTGTTTCTCAACCTATTTTTAGTCAAGGTACCCTCCAAAATTATGAACAGTCTTGAGGAGTCTTCCAAAATTATGGACAATCTTGAGGCACCCTCCAAGATCATGGACAATCTTGGAGGCACCCTCCAAAATTATGGACAGTTTTGAGGCACCCTCCAAATGTATGGACAATCTTGAGGCACCCTCCAAATTTATGGAAAGTCTTGGGGCACCCTCCAAATTTATGGACAGTCTTGAGGCACCCTCCAAAATTATGGGCAATCTTGAGGCACCCTCCAAATTTATGGAAAGTCTTGAGGCACCCTCCAAATTTATGGACAGTCTTGAGGCACCCTCCAAAATTATGGGCAATCTTGAGGCGCCCTCCAAAATGATGGGCAATCTTGAGGCACCCTCCAAGATTATGGACAATCTTGAGGCACCCTCCAAGATTATGGACAATCTTGAGGCACCCTCCAAGATTATGGACAATCTTGAGGCACCCTTTAAAATTATGGACAGTCTTGTAGCACCCCAGTCTAAAACATAAAAACTTGTCTAATAGTTCTACATAATGAAACAACATCAACACATGTAGGACACCCAATGTTAGAAGTGATTTATTCTTCCAAAGCAAATACACTTTTTTCAAACTGGTACTGACTAGTATTCCAACGTTTCTCTTCTCCCTCAGTGTTTCTCTACACTCAGCTAATGACACCCCAAAGCTGATGGAGAGGGACAGGGGAGGGTCACACAAGGATGATATTTAAACAACTGACATCTTCCTTTTCAACTCATGATGTCATTGGTCATTAGGAGGTTGGCAGCTGGAAGGTTGTAATGGTGCACAATGAAAACCTGTGGCTTTGTGTAACTAAAATGCTTAATCCACCCTCCGGCTTGTATACAATTTTTCGTAATTTTGTCAAGGTATTCCTGAAGAAACCTCAAGGCACCCTGGTTAAAAAAGGCTGCTCTATGTGATGAAAAAAAATAAATTCTCTTTAATTGTACAAAATTAAATTTAAACCCAGGCACATAACACCCCCC